>CM060947.1:148013395-148065895 GCA_030765055.1 Mantis religiosa
ATATAATCTTTACTTAAACTATACAATTTATGGTCATTTTGTGGCCGATTGTAATAATAATTAGAGCCCGAATTATATGTAATAACAATTTAAGCAATATATACCTACATAAATATGTGACAAAATATTATGCAATATGTAGCTAAATATGCAATAAAGAAATTATATCTAGAAACAAAAATATTATTTATTTGCTATAAAAAAGAAGTCCACATAGTAAAATCTCTAAGTTAATTTTTAATCAATTCACTTCTGCTAAAACTACAATACTGTGACTTTGTGGGTTCGTGAAATTAATAGTCCAGGTTACAATCAATAAAAATTGCTTTTTATTTCCGTATAAACACACTTTGTCAACCTTGACAGTCGCTGAATTACGTCACATACACAATACAACCTGCAAGGTCAAAGACCACAACACAGCTCACACAGCTGTTCACGCACGCGAGTTCAATAACAACTGACTCCCAATGGCAGGCGGCGGCTCCTTTTATAGTTACTCACTATTCCAGAAATTCGTGGAATGTTCCCAAACAATCGGGACGGCGTTAGAGGAAAGACGAACTCTCCAGAAATCCGCCTCCTTCCCCCAAACGTTTCGGTTTGCTTTTATCTCCGCACTGCACTGCCCGTCTCTTTGAACTCGACGCTCGCACCGCCTCGAATCAACAATGCGTTCGCGACAATACTGAATTACAAGTGTCAACCATTCAAGAATTTAAGCCATATTGGATCTGTGTCCACAGTTAATTATAATATACTGTCACCTAATTACCGGAAAGCACGGCCAGCTATCAGCTGAGTGAGCAACAGAAGGCATTCAGCACACGCCTACCCATTTATCTTGTAGCGCTCACTGAAGGGATGGTGAGGGAAGTGTCACCGGTCGCTGGCCGCCTCTTTCCCCTCCCCCTGAGGTCTGGAACAGTCGAGATATTTCAACTAACCCGGAGGTCATTTGGTCTTATATAAGCGACGCGCCCGGCTGGAGAGAGTCAGTTCTTGGCAAGAAGCCGTGAGGAGCACCCAGTGAGCGAACGGACCGGCGAACTGTGTACGTGCATCGGAGGAGTTGCCTGTAATTGCGAGTGCAGAGTGGACCTGTGACAGACAAACTGGTAAATTGTAATTGTGTGCGCTACGTAATTCTGTGTATTTGGCAAGTGTTCAACTGTAATTCGGTGAAAATAAAGAACATTTTGATTTTGTGCAATTGGACTTTTAATTTCACGAACCCACAAAGTTACAATACTTTTCCAAATGTTCTGGTGTGATGCACAGTCTTCTGTCTCACAATGTTTTTTTGTAAGTTGAAAATGATCGCTCAACTTCGTAAGAAGTCAACGGTGCCTGTTTATACAGTAGGTTTGGGCTAGGAATAATATTTTCAGGGGGTTCTACATTTTCACCATTAAATAAGTGAGAAAGAGTAACAAGAGTTGGGTATCCAGAGTTGTTTTAGCACAGACTGCAGTTTAGTGAAAACTACACCACCCACTTCGCCTGGTAAAACACTGACCTTTTTAACTGCATATTCCATTATTTGTACAGCTTCTTGGAGAGGTACACCTGAAGTTTCCAGTTTCTTGATACTGTCGGGAAGCTAGCTGACGTTACTTGCAATGTATGAAATTGAACTGAGCACGTTAGAACTGTTGAATGCTGACAAGGATTCACTCACACACATTGCAGGATCTGAAAAAAAAAAGTTCTTAATCAGTGACTTCACAGCTTCGAAGTGCTTACTATAGAAAATTACAGCTTCGATCCATTTTGCCCACTTTGTTATCACTGGCTCTGGACGCAGAGGTACATCAGGTAGCTGTTCCTTGTAGCGTTGTACACGATAAGGACTTTTAAGAAAACCTTCTTCGTTGCTGATATCAGTATATTTACTTCTAGGAATTCATGTCTCTCTCTCTCTCTCTCTCTCTCTCTCTCTCTCTCTCTCTCTCTCTCTCTCTCTCTCTCTCTCTCTCTCTCTCTCTCTGCTAGGCGTTGCAATGAGAGACATCCAAACATGCTAAGCGATTTCCCCGCTTTTAACACGTAAGGAACTGCATCTGTGTACATCAGTAAGACTATCTCTTGTTTTACGCTATCTACCCATTGTACCTTAAGTCTATCAATGAATCTAGCAATTGTTGAACTATTTGTAACCTCCAAAGGTTTACAATAAATTAAGTAGGATTTTTTGCAGATTCAAATTTCATCTTGCTCACTATTAGATTAGCGCTGAAACGGCCTGAAACACCCGTGATGCCGAAGTTAAAGGACTGCAATAAGTAAAGAATCGTAATGGATTTCAAAGGAATCTGGTATATTGGTGAAACGTGTACACGTGCAGTTGAGTTGAATCGTGTAACAAAAGACACGGGTGAAATAGAATTCTAACTTGACTCCGTTTGAAAAGAATTCTTTGGACCCTTAATAATGGCATGACCGAGACTAATAATCACAATGGACAAAATAGTCACAAAGGAGTTTGGTTGTGACTAAAGGGTTTCGAGAAAGTGAAAGTGACACACACACAGGCAGCTGTGCAGAGTGAGGACAAACAGTCCGCGGCGTGAAGCCGATTAAGGCTGTCCTCTATCTCTGTCTTGGTCGAAGGCAGATCAGAACCGCAGGGAAGATCTGTCGGTTCATATGTAACGAATTAAGTATTATCGAGTAATAAGCATTCCACCTACGGTGACTCTAAACAGTGATATATTGGTAACCCTTGGTCGGCAACTTCGAGTTTGATGTGATGATAAAAAGAAGCAGTCATTAAACCAGTTTGAAACGGGCATTCCAGTGTCATTAGAACTATCCTTAGTCCTACATGTCCACGCATACCTGAGAGTAACTCATTGCTTTACCTTGCGCTAACCACTATTTGCTTCAAACTGTCCCACCAACGTGGAACTCCTTTGGGCGACCATCTTTGTTTTTGCTTCACCTGTCGTCTCATCAGTAGAAATCCATATAGATGAGGTGCCTATGTCAATCCTAATCTTTGTAATACGTCAACCTAACAAAATTCCAACTAATTCTTCCTGAGAATGAACTCGTCGGGAATATTGCGGTTACAGTATTTGTGTAAGAAATGTTTAAATGCAGGTACCTACCAGTTTATTGCAGGGTATGTTCGCTGCAACCAACGCTACACACAATTCTTTGTAAAATTCAATATTAGATGATGTCAACTGTGTAAGTAGTATGCGTTTCTTTGGAGAAACTCGTTGTTTATTTTTAATATGCAGATTGCTCGTAGATGTTGTTCCATTTGAGATTTCATCATACACCATATAAATTTATCACAAGTTTGGCAAAGGACTATTTTTCCATCAGTTATTAAAGCACTGTCAACATAATTCCACGTTTTTAGCTCTGAAGACAACGAAGACGCAACCGATGCCATGGCTAAACCAAATGAAACTGACTGTTATGAATTCTGAAGCGTTTCACGTTTGAGAACAAGGAAGAAAAATATTTAAACAAGTCATTTTTGTCGGCATCAGACTCGTACAATTTATAATTTATGTAACGAAAATTAATGGAATCTACGAAAATTTATAATAATTGAGAAAAAAATATTAAAATAAGTAAATTTAAGTACTATGCTGTGAAATATATATTAAAGCTGAAATATTTAAAAATATGTAATTTAAAGTGTTGGAATAAGTGTCTTTACAGTTTAATTGGTCTACATTTTTGCTTTTTTTATAATTACATACCCAGCAACAGAATAATACTATATTATTACTAGAGCACGGATTTTATGTAATTACATATTATGCAATTACATAAAATTCGCGCTCTAGTAATAGTTTTAATAAAACATATGCACTGTACAACGGAAAGCATTCTACACTTTTACATTCCGTTAAGAAGGAAACAACAAAATAAATCAACTGCACAGCTAGTGCTAACAATACTCACGTATGAGATAATTGTTGTTTAACAACTGCTCTGATAATGCAAACTATAGTATTCATGGTCTGCTTTAAACAGAATTAGCAGTTGTGTACGACCCGAAAGGTCTTTCTAGGAAGGCGGGGTGTTTACTAGATGCCGGCGGCCCAACTACACAACAGAGCCACTAGCAAAATTCCAAGAGCAAAGAAGACGAGGAAGGCCTTGTTTTCTAAAACCATTAATAAAAATAAACGAGGCTATGAAGCTGGTTTAACATAACCTTAAAATCAAGAGCTCCTATCCTCATTACGAATGACATCCGTAGTTGCGTCCCAATCAATATAACAATTACTTTGCTCCATTAAACCAATCGGAGCATAAGGATGTTGTGATATTTTAAGCTTGCTCATTTTCAGCTTCTTTCCCTTGGTTAAATAGAAATTTTGCTACGAACTGAATTTTTCTTTGACTTTTCATTTTACATTGGTTGATAGATAAGAAGCACCTACATCACTACGAACAATACTTTTAGGGACTGAAGCAGTAGCAATTGTATCAATTTATCCACCTGATGGAATCAGTAAAGCTTCCACAAGCGAGGGTTCTATTTCGTGTACTTAAGTATTTACTAAATCAATATAGCAGAGTAATAAGCAGAGTTCCATTCTAGATGGCAAGATACATGACTGTCACTACTCACAAGTATGTTGTCAGTTCATGAAGGAATACAAAGCCGTAACAATCCATGAAACACATCGGCCTCAATTTGCCGACTTCATCCCGAACTATGCTGTGGTTAAGGAGACCGGTACCACTACAAAATTGCAATAGAATTTAATCGCTCTAACAGAAACCGTGACATGTGTATTTAACTAAATATTTTTAACTGTGCCTATCTTACAGCGGGAACGCTAAGGCTATGAAGTAAGACTTTACACATTTTCAGTGATGTTTATAGCTGATATTGAGAAAATCTGTCCTTACATGTTATTATAGGTAGGTGGTAAAGTATTTCACAAAATTTTACAGCGGCAGTGCTCCAATGAAGCTAATAACATTCGAGAGCCACAATTGCATAGCTCATTCTTTATAGAGTGGGGTTTGAGTTTGTGGTGTTTTAGGGCCCGTCGACAACAAGGTCATTTGGGCCCTTCTTTATAGATGTCTACAACGATTAGTTAAAGAAGTAGTCGATAAACACTCTCTAGATTCCCGTCGAGGAGGGACTTTCACGTGGACGACCTTCATTACTTACCGGACGCTTGGATTAACGCAAATAACCAAATGATATCCGAATTTTCCAGCTATATATAAAGTACCTCTGGTGATTATTGAGAAAATCATGTTGAATATGGCATGGGGTTGTAGGCGTTAGAGATTCTTTGGCATTCTCAGTGGTTTTTTTTTTTCTCGGAAGGATTCGACACCATATCCAGTCTTGTCTATATATGCCAAGTGGGGTATCCCCGCGGGAAAGGATGATGCAAGAGAAGACAGAGGGCGGCCGTCCCAAAGAGCATCTACAGTGCAGAGGGCGGGTCCCTACATTTCACTTAGATGCTAACCTCCCTCGGCAGGCCAGGACAACGGACAATCCCCCATACAGTGGCTCGGAGACGGTCCCAGCAGCCGGTTTTAAGTCGCAACGGAACTACCGGTACATAAATACCGTCAGACATGCTATACACCTTTTGACAAAAAGAAAAGAAAACAGCTGTCAGAAGCAAAATTCGATTCGGAAAACTTCGGAAACATTCGCTGACGCTGCCTTCACAATATAGGTACGCTTTATAAACATGGAGTCAGACTGAAAATCTCAACGATTTGGCTTGAAGTTTTCAGCCAGACTCTACCATACCGTGCTTTGGCCTACACGCGGCTAGTGTGAAAGGAAACTCACATTTTCAATATACGCTTTGATACCACTCATTGTAAAGATATGCGAAAGAGAGCGAGTTGCCTTGTGGCTTGGCCGTACGAATGGTAGCCGAGCGGTAAAACGCTCGTGCCTCATAACCCAACATGATTTACAATCCTTGATCTACATGTTTCTTTTTATTGTTGTCACTTCAATAGCAGTGCCTTTTGCTTTTCTTGCAGCAGATAAATAATAATATTTTAAACCCATGCATTTATAGAAAAGCATATAGTTATAGTTATAGTTATAGTTTTTAAAATAAATACAATGTAATTAGAAAATTGCCTTAATATTGGTTGTGAAATCACTCGAGCTGCTTCATCTCTTATGAATGGTGCTGGCATATAATGCGAAGTATTCTCTTATGAAAATTTCACTAGACATTTCCTCTCATCCATGACCCGCAGAATGAGAGCAGTAATAGAATAAGAGGGTTTACACACTAGCTACTAAGTTAATTTTAGTTTTTATTTGATTATACAAATAGTAATAAGACATTTATTTCAGTTAGTTTAAAAACAGAGTAGAGTGTATCAGTTTTTATATGTGAGCATAAAATAAATGCAATAAAATCAAGTGAATCTTATTAATTGGTAGTTACCAATTGGTAGTTACGATACCACTGCGCTACAGAGGTACTAACTTCTCCCCCCCCCCATCTTCATTACCAAGTCGTTACTATGGATTCAAGAAACCTCTTTAACTTCCAATTTGTGTTTTAAGAGATACAGGCAGTGCAAGATTTAAGGTATACTTTTAAGCTATCCGCAACCGTTAAGCAATTCTTTACCGATGACTTTATAACGCTAGTAATCTGAAGTATTAGATACTAATATAAATGGCAAACATATAATATCGTTAAACAGACATTTATATCTTGAAAGTCGGTTAACAAAATTCGAATTTTGTCTGAGAGCTTTATGGTGCAAGATATACTTGATTTTCTTATTTCACAAAAATAATTGTTTTCTGGCGTTTAAGTCAGCTATTTTGACCAAGAGTTGCTTAGTTGATCTCCGGCAGTGCCCTAGCCAACGCTTGTTCGTAGATTTCGGTGCGTTGCTGTGACAGGCTGGAGACTGATCCTACAATCCCTACAATCACCATTGCGACGATTTTTTTTTTTTTTTTTTTTTTGAATTTACGTCCTCCAACGTTAAGTCATATCCGAAGGTGAATGAATTGGGTGAAATGATGCTCATATGAGTCCAGGGTCCAAGGAGCTTATAGTTACCCGACATTCGTCTTGAAGAATAAGGAAAAACCCCGGAAAAGCCTTATCCAGGTAACTCACCCTGACCGATATTCGAACTCGGGACCTCTTGAACGTGAGGCAGACATGCTACCATCTACGTACCGAGGTGGGCATTGTGACGAATAGTCTCCTATCGTAACATGTCGTTCCGTCTATTGTCGCAAGAAATAGTAAAACCCTTTATCAAGACAATCGAAGGGTACATTTGGAAGGTAGTGTTCAGCCATCAGTGAAATTTTTATGAGAACGTACCACTGTTTTATTTGGCCTATTGGATAACTCTGTCGAATGATATGCCTCTTCATATTATCAGCGAGCTTCGGATGATATTTTAACGCTAACGGAGAGGCCATAAGTGATTCAACATTTTACCAGGCAGCAACTGAAACTGTCAGGTGACGAAATGAAGTAAAGCTTCATAATCTAGCTAACTAAACAGGATTCAAGAGTGTTGACCCTTTTTCGGTTCATGTGGAGTAAACCAAAATCACCGAGGTTGCAACGTTCCTGCAACAACTCTGTCTACGACGTAGTATACAGCTTTCACTGTAAATCTCAAAAGAAGTTTATGTGATCCATCTTGAGCACTTTGCTCCATACCAGAAGCTATTTGAAATTACTAACACTGAGGATGCCTACGTGATGAAGCGATTACTATTACCAGTTGCTTAGTAAACGTATCCAGCATGTGCTGTATAGCACATTATAGGAAAGGTAGAGTAAAACTTTTCAAGAATATTTTCTATCTCTGGATAGTAGTTTCCAGAAAGCTGCCACCAGGTATATAGGAGACTGAAAGCACTTTTTCTTGCTGACACAAAATGAAATGCAGGCCACTAAGACCACTTACGCTGTAAGCGTTAGTGAGTGATAGACATAAAGAAGGTAATTCTGTGTTCAGTAGCTAACAAACAACGAAAGATGAAACAATCTTTTGACACTGCAGTGAGTGACTAAATGGAGGCAGAGGCTGCTTTCTTTATAATTCGTTATTGCGCCACACGCAAGAAAAAGGAAAAGGTGAATCGACAGTGAAAAAGGTTTCGCAATAGTCACTGAATAAAACGTTAATTAAATTGAGCAGTGATCATGATGAATTTAAGATCTTATCTTGTCGTCAGTTCAGTTTTTGGTTCTACGTATCCGACACTTTACATACTATCGCGGCGAAAAGTACAGAAATTTCGGTGCTGAGAGATAAGCGCGGCTTGAGTACACAAAGAGCCTGTAGATAAAGATAACAGGCGAACAGTGCTTCCATAAGCAGATAAACATAGCGCTTGAGATAAGTGACTTGCCGGCCCAGATAGGGTTTTACGTAAGGAAGGTTCTAGTGATATCTCGATTGACAGAGAATAGTTGTTTCTCTTCTTTGCTCCAGAAGTCTCTCGAATTTATGAGTGAGATATATAAGAGATTGTGACACGCCAGCGGAGAGTTGTAAAACAGTGAGTCGTGAGTAGTAAAGAGCTGTAGAGGCATGTAACAAGATAGGTGTAAACAGTTGAAGTTGAGTAAGCTGGTTGTTATTGTCATTGACCTTGGTGATGTAGATTGTGATATGTGATGTAATTCTGCTGCTACGCAGTGTGTTTCTACGCAAATAAAGAACATTTAGAGTTTCGGCAAATTGGACTTTTAAATTCTACGAACCCATAAAGTCACAATACTGAACATTACCTATTCTTTGCTAACTACTAATAAGGGTGGTTTTTGAAAGATCAAGTAAGCCACCTTTCAAATACTCAATTGTTTTATTTTAATTCAATATAAGTACTTTAAAATGATTCTACAAATTATTAATAACTTAAGTTAACCGAAAGTAAGTAAAGGGATAATAATCAGAGCCTTAAAGTTACTATCATTAAGGATGAATTTATTAACCTTAAAACCGGTATACCTTATGAATCATAAAGGTATAAACTGGTAAAAAGGGCCTTAAATTTGTTCTCATTGTTGTAATTTATTGTGTATAATATAATCATTCCTCCAAGAAACTGTAGCCAGGGCTGCGGATGGAGAATTGACACTCCGTTGGCTAGCATCTTGTAAAATCTGGGAAATACCATGTCCTACTTTTCCACTAAACCATTCAGTGCCTACGCTCCTGACTTCAAGGAATATTCGCTGTCCAGAACTTTCAAATTTCTGAAACAATGCTCATTCTTTGCCAGACGTATATAAATAAATGCTGAGTGCCGGTATGTGATATAGTTAATCAGTGAGAAGCATAAAGCTGTTCAAATTGCGTGGATAAAGCAGTGCCGTTCAGTATGACTTGCATTGCAACAGACCCCTAAGTGAACGATAGTGCTACGTAAATCTTGACGGAGCAGTCGGGATTTTTCTAGGTACGAGAAACACAGCACAAAGAGTAACGTTTTCACCTCTACTAAATAAAGAGCCTTTGGTAAACTGGTGATTTCATTTTTACGCTCATATTAGAAGTGAGATTCACAAGCCACATAGAAGGCAAGTTGAGAAGTTATTGACTAAGATTGAAAAAAAAATTGAATGTACAAGATGTGAGAAGGAATAACGAGAGTAAAGTATTCTACAGCACTTAAAGGAGTCTATGAGGGGACTGACTTACGACGTCTGTCTGTTATACCTAATGGTATCCTTGACGGCATATTCAATGGTCATCTGGAGAGCGTCAGCAAGCTAATGCAGAGACTACAACAACCAACATGAAATTGAACGCGGTGAAGTGCCAGGAATTCTACAACAAGGTTCACTGTTTGCGTCATATAGTCTCAATAACTGAGGTGGCCACGGTTCTGGGGAAGGATCCACCTGTGGGAAAATTACTTCTCATGCATGATAAACGGGCATTGTTCAGATTCTTGGGTGTTTGTAGCTACTACCATCACAGTTCTCTTTTTCAGTATCGTGGATCCCCTCATTCGTCTAATGGAGGAATATTGACCTTACTTATGGGCGAAAGATGCGCGAAGGCACCTTTCAGGCTCTTGAATCCGTACCCTTCGTTTGCAGTAGTTTCAAGTTTGCAATAGTTTTAGATCGCTGTTTTCATCATGAACACTTACGCCATGATGATCGTATTGGAGGCTACACAGGTCCAGGTTGGATGAGATTGAGTTATACCCTACTACAGTAGAATTTTCTTCAATGCCGAAAAGAAATGCATTACCCGGGTCAGTGCCTGGGATGAGTGACGCCAGAAGTGAATGCAGTGGAAGCAAGGTATTAGTACCAAGAGCGCTTTCCAGAAAGAGAATCAACTACGGATGCATTTCGAAGGCTTGAAAGGTCCCTTAGTGAAAGAGGGTCAACCAAACTCAAAATTGGACACATTTAAACCTTCATTCCAGTTCTACAGCCATGACACGGAATATGAGTATTATCCTGGTATAAGTTACCATCACAACACATAATAGGTTATTGCTCCACAGCTATGTGGGGTCCATATGAGCGCGAACATCAAGCGTGAATGAAATTGTAGCAGTGGCTACTGCACCATATGGAAATTTTAAGCACTGTGCTCTTTAGTGAAGAAGCCATGGTCCACAACAATAGAATCGTGAACCGGCAAAATATGTAACTTTAACTAGATATAACCCTAACTGAAACTGCGTTTCAAGTACAATGGATTTTCAAGGATTGGTGTAGAATTCAAGGTGATCAACTAATGAGACCTTGCTTTTGGGACCCACCACGGTTATTAGAATTTTCAAAACATATTTGCCTACATGGAATATATCCAGAAAAATGGTTTAGGAGAACGAGGTCTATTGCTTGGCAGACTAGATATCCTGATCTCAGACCACTGAACGTCTTCCGTGAGGCTATTTAAAGCAAAGGGCTATGTTGAGGAGCTATGTAACACAAATGAATTACGATTGCTCATTTGTGGGCCCCTCCAGCACACATGTTGTGTGCTACTGCAGTACACAAGGACATCTACACAAACGAGCACTAAAGTGAGTATAACAAACGAGAGTGACATTTGATGACATTTTTATTTTACTATACCTTTTGAACTCAGTTTATTCTTACTTATATATGACTATTTATCTGTAGCTATTACGTCGTGGTTGCCTTCTTTATTGCTGCTTTGTAACTTTTTGTGTATAATGTTGCTAAGTGTAATACATTGCTTTCAAATGATGTTATGAAATGCCAGTAAGCATATTTTAAGAAATTGCCGTTCCACGCTTAACCAGTACTCCATATGTGTCATATTGGTAATTACTAATAAGCTGCGCACAAAAAAAACATTTCTCAAAAGGAATTGATCCTGCAAAGTATATATTAGTTCACTAGGGAATAGCATCGAGCCAGTGCCAAGAAGCCCTTTCTTATGTCATTCAAATGAAATAATTCTGTATCAATCTCAACTCTAGCTTACGAAAACACTACCTTCAAAAAGGAAAATATTGAATGTTTATAACAAAATATAGCTACAAAATAAAACTCTTGTTTGACGAAAGAGATGATATTTTAGAGTAAGACTAAAATTTGGACGTTGCAAAGTACGGGAAAAATGGCATTGAGCTGATATAGTTGAAGCAGTAAATGCTCGCTTTTTTCTGTAATATTTCAGTATCTGTATAAAAAAATCTATGGTTTATTATAATTTTCAAAGATAATAAGAAAGCATATTTCCCTTTTTATAAAAGAATGCAAATAAGTGATGCTCTTGCACTCACACACACACACACACAAACACACACACACACACACACACACACACACACACACACACACACACACACACACACACACACAGTAAGTAGATAACTTATTTATAATTTTATTTTTCGTTTATTTATTTCTACGGTGTGTTCCATTGCTTCCGGTGGATTTTACCTCTCTGTGGTAATTAATTCAGGTTGGCGAGAGAGGAAAGGCCCATGAAGCGCTTGGCACAAATATTAGAAATAATTGATGCACTGTCGCATTCTGCATGCCTCCCAGCGACACAAGAGGCGTTGACAAAACAATAACAGAAAAAAAGGGCACGTGTCTGAAAAATTGAACGTCTATCGCGCAACGCTTCCAACTGGCAATCTGTCTCGCAGGTTTCAGTTGACATCGGTCAACAGTTCCTCTGCTGAGAGTTCTAAGCATTACCAATTAATAATAGGAAAATGTCCCATTTTTTGCTTGTTTTCAGCCTACTGTGTTAACAGAAATTAATCATTTTGCTGTGGTTAAATATGGATACCAGGATATTTCAAATCATTGATAACCTCATTTGCATAAATTATGGATCCAAAAGGTGAAGTTCCAGAGGTTTTCTATTTTAGAAAATGTTTTAGATGTCTACATAAAATATAGAAAGGTTGACGGTATATGTTTTAATATAAGCTAGCTTTTAGCCACCATTGTTCTGCATCTACGTGTGGGCCGCGCCGTGGCTGAGTGGTTAGACCGCTTGGTTCTCTATAAGACGGTTCGGGTTCGATCCCAGGTGACCGCAAAGTGAGATTTGTGGTGGACAACACTGCGCTGGGGCGGGCTTTCTCCGAGATCTCAGGATTCCCCCGCCATCTTATTCCAACAATGCTCCATCTTCATCTCATGTATCATCAGTGTCACCGCCTGCGGTGCCGTATGTAGTAAAAGCGCGCATTAAACACTACACACACATCGATGTGTAACACTTTGTCCAGACGAGGTAAACATACAAATGTTTGTGAGGAACTAGTACTGTAAGAAGCTCTTAAAAGTCACGCGGAACCTACAGTATTTGTTATGTCTTAAATTACAGTTTTTATTGAACTTTTATTGAAATCGAGTTTTATTGAATTGAGTATAATTGGATAGATATAAAGACCCGATTCTGATGTTTCATCTAGATCGTTCCTACAGCTTCTGATTTCATATACTTTGTACCATAATTCAAAGAGGAGGTGTTCAAAACCTTGTCCAATTCAGTTCATTGTAACACAAGGTTGAGTGTAAGACAGCGAAATGTTTGGAAATTTTCAGGTTGTCTGTAATATTTACATTCATCTGTTTTAGTGTAAATGTTTCTTATTCATAAAGATAGATCAGTGAATATTAATTACTTGGGTATTGAAAATAAGTAAGTATATGCGTAGCTTCATAGCGATATAAAATCACAATTTTCGCCCGGAACTTAAGCATATCCAGCACTATCTATGCTTACCATTTTAAATTCGAGTGACGAATTAATTACTATCAATTACCTTCTCCCGTTCTTATGGAAATAAACAAGAAACCAACAACTATAGTTGTTAATCGTACAGACCCAGCTATACATAACGAAAGAAGAAAAGCTTCTGGTATTCACGCAAAAGGCCATCAAACATACTCCGAACATTTTTAACCTCGCCTCGGAGGGCCTCTTTACTATAAGAACTTCAGCCTACACTTACCTTTTACTAGTGGACCAAATAAAATATCGATCCGAAATCTGTATTTGTTATTTTAATTAATTGCAGTCAATGACATATTAGGCCCTTATGCATCATACATATCTTTGATATTTTACTTAGTAAAATAAAAGAAGTTACATAGATTAAGCATAATATAGAATGTTATACAACGAAATACACTTCAAACTGGCGAATATAAAGAAAGATTCGAAGTTCGGGTCGCCGAACTAATCTCTTGGAGAGAACCCGTTACCTATGGCTAAAAAGCATTATATTTTAAGTTGCTAACTGCATCATTTGCTAGCAATTTTGGCTCTTTTCCCAATTATTTAGCTAGCCTCTGCTAATTACGAGTTGCTCGATTAAAACATAACGATTGTTAGGACCCTCTATATCGCGGTATCAAGCGTATCATAGCGTTTCTTTTCAGTAAATCGTAAAAAGAAACACTTATCGTGGCATTCGTATTATTTCACATATAGTGTCTGAGTTGAAACAGTCCGCCTCGGTAGTGTAGATAGTAGCGTGTCTGACTCACGTTCAAGAGGTCCCGAGCTCGAATCTCGGTCAGGGTGAGATACATGCATAAGGTTTTTTTTCGGCTTTTCCCTTATTCTAAAAGACAAATGCTGTAACTCTAAGTTCCATGGAGCCTGGGCTGATTTGAGCATTTCACCCATTTTATTCATCGTCCGATATGACTTAACGTAGGAGGACGTAATTTTTTAAAAGTATTTAACAACCATTTTCTGCTCCATTACAACTGAAACTCAAAATCTTCTTCGCAAGTACCTTCATTTACAACTCTAATGTGTACCTTTTCTGGAAGATAAGTTTGGTGGATCCTTCTTAGTTTTTTAATAATAATAATAATAATAATAATAATAATAATAATAATAATAATAATAATAATAATAATAATAATAATAATAATAATAATAATAATAATAATAATAATAATAATAATAATAATAATAATAATAATAATAATAATAATAATAATAATAATAATAATAATAATAATAATAATAATAATAATAATAATAATAATAATAATAATAATAATAATAATAATAATAATAATAATAATAATAATAATAATAATAATAATAATAATAATAATAATAATAATAATAATAATAATAATAATAATAATAATAATAATAATAATAATAATAATAATAATAATAATAATAATAATAATAATAATAATAATAATAATAATAATAATAATAATAATAATAATAATAATAATAATAATAATAATAATAATAATAATAATAATAATAATAATAATAATAATAATAATAATAATAATAATAATAATAATAATAATAATAATAATAATAATAATAATAATAATAATAATAATAATAATAATAATAATAATAATAATAATAATAATAATAATAATAATAATAATAATAATAATAATAATAATAATAATAATAATAATAATAATAATAATAATAATAATAATAATAATAATAATAATAATAATAATAATAATAATAATAATAATAATAATAATAATAATAATAATATAACTGGTAACGAAACAGAGTCAAACAGAATCATTATTACTATCTAATTTGTCCTAGTGTATTACCCACGTTCACATTTGTTGAAGTTTTATGCTAAAGAGAAGTCGACTCTTGTTATAACACCAAAGACGTACTTGTGTAGTTTGTGTATATAAGAATTGTGAAACGGCGAACATGGAATTCATGAGGGAATATGCACTACAGGAACGGCCACGTGTGAAGTGATTTCGCAATTTACACCATTAGGAATATTTGGGGGAATATGATAATTTTGAGGTAAATTAGCGCAATATAAACACTTTATTACTATTTTCATTAAACGTGTGTGTTAACAGGGGTTAGGCTTTTGTTTCATAATTTAAATGTGCTTTATCTAACAAATCAAATAAAGAGTAATTTGTTGTGGACTATACTGTGAGCATAATGTGGCGCACCGAATTATATATTTTGAAGAGTTTTGTAAGGTACTATAGCTTAATGGGTGGGTATTTAATGTTCTGCTCTGTAACATTCTACGCTTACCACATTTTTCCATTTAGACAAATAACAAAGTAGACACTGAAATACTAAATACATAACAAGGGAAATATTTGATTTGTATTCTTTATGCTGCAACCATTACGATATCTGTTATTGGTTTTAACTTTCCAATTATTTATTTGAGCTTTTATTTTGCATAACGGCAATTATAGTACCTACAGGACAGCCCCTTAGCTATGCTTTCTAGAGCATAAAAATATAATTAAACAATTGATATTGAGTTCTCATAAAAATTGCGGGGAGGGGGAGGAATACATCATAGGCTTTGAAGGGGATGGACATCTCTTTCACACTGGACACCCAGCGTCCATTCCATGGTCTGGTAACATGCTAACCTCTGGTTTCGTACGTCACGGTTCAAACCGAGCGGAGAGCGATGTATTTTGACTGCCGTAAAAGTCCTTAACATGGTTTACCTTCGAAAGACAAGCAAGGCCGGTGATGACACCTCAGATTTATCTTGCGAAAAGCACGTTAAGGAGGTCCCTGGGTAAAATTAAGTAGTCCTCCTGGCCCAATACAGAAAGTGACGCTGCAAACCAGTTAAAATCCATCCATAAAGAAAAGCTCAATGAACCCAAGGCAAGGGGGACGATTCATTAATCGTGAACGAATCGTATGAATCGATTACTGTAAAAGAACCGCTCGACCCAACTCGATTTCACAGCGTAATTTGCCCCTTTCGAAGGCAAACAACCATCATGGTCTGGTTCTACAGTCTTGAAATAGTTGTATAGATGTAATGGAGAACAAACTCATGGTAGATGGGGAAACATTCGCCAAACCGATCCGGGAAAACCATCAAAGAGAATATATTTAAAATAAAGGCTCAGTTTTGTTTAGACCAACGCAAATCGAACGTGTTACTTTGAAGGCAACTTTGAACTTGGGCTCAAAAGTTCATTAGCGTACTAAGTCTATTGTACACTAAATCACAGAATAACTTATCACAGATATAGTTTTTCGTACACTGATGCACACTACTGAATATACTCAATGCACACTGACGACGTAACAAATAAGAATAAATTAAACTGAAAAAGGCTCCGATCTGCGTAACTTTAATTTCTCCATCGAGATGTTGCAATGGTAAATGTGAAATATATAGTGTTAAACGCCTGCTCTTTCTACATATATCATTGCAGTTGGTGACACTGACGATACATGAGATGAAATGGAGCGCCGGTGGAATGAGGTGGCGGAGGAAACTGAAGATCCCGGAGAAAACTCGCCCCACCAAAAATCTCACTTTGCGGTCGCCTGGGATCGAACCCGGGCCGCCTTGGTGAGAGCCAAGCGGTCTAACCACTCAGCCACGGCGCGACCGCCATACTGTGGTAACGTGTGCTAGTCGCATTCGAGGGATAGCGGTTTCGATTACTGTTAACTGTTAACTGTCCACACTGATTTGGGGTTTCGTGGTTTGTCATTTGTCATTTACGCGATTACTGATATTGCTTACTTTCAAATCTTTTTTTTTTTTTCTTTTCATTCCCCTTCATTCCATTTCGCTATGAACTTTCAGATATGTTTTATTAGGAATGGTTCGATACCTGTTCTTCACGGTACTTGATACCGATATACGATATTTTCCACGATATCTGATACTTCAATACACAATACCGCCATTTCTACTTCTAGTTTCAATACGAAGTAGAATGAAATGAATTAGGTGCATAGTTTTAAGCAGTCAAAATTCCAAACCATTAGTATACTTAGTTTTAAACTCTACATTAGATATTTAAAATTAATCGTTTTTCAAACAGTCCATTTTTATAAGTTTTTGTTAAAAATACTAGCATTCTCACTATTTCGGAGTAATGCTGTGCTAAGTAGTCCTTCAGAGAAAGAAGTTGCAGGTGGAACACACAAATTGTGCAGCTCATTTATTCTTTTTAGTTTTGGAAATTCTGAATTTGTGTTTCAGTAAACCAATGCACTAGAAAGAGGAGGTGATGAATCGTTGTTGAGATATGCACTGATTTTTTCTTGGGAGCTGTTCATTGGCAGTGAATCTGACGCAATTCTTGCTACAGATACCACATTCCTGGCAATTTCTCGGGCTTTGCAAGGTTCTACTTACGACAGTAATATTTTGTCATTATAAAATATAATAAAATAGCAGCATCCCCTCCGAAGTATCGAAAAAGTACCGAGATAATTTTGTGAACTATCCCTCGATGTCAATACCATGCAAGTATCGTGAGTATCGAATATCCATCCCTAGTTTTCAGGCTTGTGGTGAAGGATTGTGCCGGACAGATAGCGCGGATGCTCGTGCACTATAAGACGTATTTCCTGTACTGGGTAGTGGTATTGTGTAGTAGTAACCCCTCAACGCTTGTGAACCTCTGATCCGTAATAGGCCCTAGCGCCGGAATGAAGTATTCTCGGCACTTCTTAGGGTGTCTTCTTGACTTGCGAGCCTAGGGTCCCCTGCGGTTCCTCATTTTGTCCAGTCCTTCTGAAGGTTGTAAGCTGTAATTCATCCGTGTGCATAAACCTGCACAGAGAGAGAGAGAGAGAGAGAGAGAGAGAGAGAGAGAGAGAGAGAGAGAGAGAGAGAGAGAGAGAGAGATAAAGAGAGAGGGATGTCCGTTGCACATGCCGACACCGAAAAGTTACAGACTCTAGCTATTCTTTGCTATCATCTCTCCTCAAATCCTACCGCCCTTTCCCATTTACTCATTCTTTAGGGAGACACCTCGTCAAAGACCTTTTGCTCTCATGTAGGTTGTGCGCTCTAAGTCCTGGCCTTGTCATAGTAATAGAGAGATGCAATATCAGACAATTTTGTCTTTCTCAACTTCTGTGCAAGATTTGAACCGTTTTATGTCTATGGCGCTTATGTATAATATGTTTTTAAAGTCGTATTTAGCCACTAAGTATGATACAAATGTACTGGATGGATATAAATTAGTGTTTGAGATATCACAATGTACCAGTAATCTTTGTTTGTCACCATAGACGGAGACCATGGGTAATACCGTTAAGAATCTCAAATTCTACAGAAGCTTTGCAAGGACCTCTTTATTTCACATCCTATGTTATGTTTTTTAAAGAGATGTACATATTTTCTGTGGTAGGTAGGACTTATATTGTCTCTTGTGGATTAGACAATATAAAATACTATAAAAATATAATTTGTATTTTCCAAATAAATGTATTAAATAAATCTTATTTGATTTTCATGAGTTATTTCTGCGAAAATGGAAACATTTTAAATTACTCCCCATATAAAGGGTACCTTTAGATCGGAGTTTTTTGTTTTTGTTTTTTTTTGTTTTTATTTTTCAAACTCTTCAAATCTTTAAAACTCTGCGAAAGATGCTAAACTTAAACCCAAGGTTCATTGAGCTGTGCAGCTTATTGAAAGATCGCAGATCCATACACATTTTCTTCAACTACCAGTTTTCTCCCTTAGAATTAGGCTAAAATGCAATTCTTCCTCTACTTTCCTCAGATAAGCAGTAGAGAAATAAAAGCGCTCTGTCACTGTCAATTTCTAATGAATGGAGATAGCTTGATTGTCTCCACTGATAATACCCTCCAATGTACATAACCGTTCACTAAACAGAATATAGTTTTCCGTTGTACAGCTAAGAATTCTTCTTCTTCTGCTTCTTCTTCTTTCGGCATAGGACCCAGTCCCGCTCATTTATGGTCCTCTACCACTTACGCCATTTAAGGCCTCGGTTGAGGGCGCGATAACAATAGAATAGGAAAGAAATCCAGGTGGTGGGTGATCTGCCCGGTCCTCGGAATGAGAGTAAGGGAAGTAGATAACGGAATGAGAGTGAAGTGGAGAAAGGAACATGATAATGGAGCAATTGGTAGAATGGTGGCGGAGGAAACTGTAGGTCCCGGAGAAAATCCGCCCCAGCGCCATGTTGTCTAACACAAATCTCACTTTGCAGCTGCCTGCGATCAAACCTGGTCTCGCTGGTGAGAGCCAAGTGGTCTGAACCCTCTACCATGGTGCGGTCATACTTACGAATTGTGGTACCAAAGTAAAGACCTGAAACACATACAATTTCTCCTCAAATGGTCACAAATATGGAATAGACTTTGTAAATCGAAATGTTGTTATCTAGTATTATGAACGCAGCAGCTGAGTTAAGTGAAATAGAAATTGGTGACCACCGGGAGAATGAAAATATTTTCCGAACGCACTGTGGTGCGTGTGATGGTGACGTTACAGCAACAGTTTACCATTTATCTCTACAAACACACACACGCGCGCGCACGCACTCAAACACACACACACACACGCACACACACACACGCACACACACACACTCACACACACAGACAGACACACACACATCCTCCGGTGTTACTGGAATAATCTATTTTCATTTGTATATTTACATTTTTGAAGGGGAACTACTCAAAACTACTTTCACAAATCGAATGAGCTGGAACTGCGATAGGGATCTTCCCCACTGCTGGTGTTATCTTCTTGGCCCGGCTAGCTTTAGTTTCTTTTCACCTCCCGGGAGGAGCACATAGGTACGAAAAATATTCCATAGGATGAGGTGTTAGTTCCCTTCGAACCTCATACTTTCATAGGCGTTACTATACTAAGAAATAACAACTAAAACTCTGAACAGAAGAGAAGGTATGAGCAACCTAAAATGCGACCACGTTTAAAGTTTCTAGTTTCAATTCTGAATTGTTCAACGCAAAACGAACAAATCTATCAATTTTCGGTTTATCCTGAATGTCGAGAGATCCATCCAATGTGAGACTAAAGGCTAGATGGTAACTTATCCCGTTATGTAATCGATTTCTAAATCAATAGATGGTCAGCATTTTGTATATTTAACTCTGCTTTGAGTAAAATCTCCTTGACTTTGCAGTATTACGTAATATCCAGGACAAGGGAAGTTTTATTCGTTAACTCTCCCTCCTCTATAAAGAACGCATGACTGTAATTTATCCCCAATAGTGCTTAACATCTTTTCAGGACAGTAAAGACTCGTTCTAACTTTCTGAAACGATCTGTTTTGCTCTTCCTATTTGCGTTTTCCGGAAAATTGTTTGTGCTACTGCTTCCCTTATTTTCACAAGCTGTAAATCGAGGAATGCCAAATCCGGACTGGAAGCGAAGGGTAAAGATGTGTGCTACTCTCTAGTGACGAACTGGGAAACTACAAGTACCGAAACAATGGCGTAGGTTTTATAGTACACCATTATCCAACTTGCCAGGCAGGTTACTTGAATAGCGTAATTGCAGCAGTCAGTATTTTTGAGACGCCACTTCATAACCAATATTTTGTAGTGCGTGGTTAATCTCGTAACTCTGAAGTCATTTTCGTTATGTAACACGCAGGGACACTTTGGTCTACGCTTCATTTTGATGATCATGAGGATCCACCATCAAGACCGAGGTATCTGATTAAGATTATATTCCTTCGACAATCCTTAACTAAACATCGACAAGTATATCTCCTGTTTGGTAAAGAATGTTGTGTTTGTTAAGAACTGCCAATATCCAAGATCATAATCCCCGCAGAATACTTTTTACTAAAAACTAAATCTGTTGCCATGAGTTCTGCTAGAAAAATGTCGCCCTGGGCCTTTTTATGAACCCGCGAACGTGACACCAGAAGGCCAGCTCTTGAACAACTAAGCCACTAAGTCGCCCTCTTTAGTGCTTACTTTAACATGGCTTACCCTGTGTAAGTGAAAGGAGAATTACATTACGTTTCATATCAAATTTCACCATAAAGGATGTACGCAGACTTCCTGAGTCCAAAAACAGTTCTTTGAGGAAAAAGTCTATGAGGTTTTATATAGGCAATGAATAGTATAACTCAGAAATGGAAAGATGAATAGGTAATTAACTAACTGTTTAAATTAAACATCTTCCGCAGATGTGACCTAAAGAGTTTGATAACAGCTTTCACTCCAAAACTCCCTTTATGTTGAAAATGTTTCTATAGTTTGTGTTTTTTCAGAAATTACTTTTCAGTATGTTGATGAATTTAAATAAAACTGTAAACCAATAGGTTTTATATGTTCCGGAAGTAGGCTGTGAATTCCTGCTGTTTAACAAACAAATGAAAAGAGATGCTCTGTCCTTATTATAGAAAAATATAAATCCTGTGTCATGTGACATTTGCGAGATATGGCTATTGCTTCCTTTTCTTTAAATGATATCCTTATTCGGTTGTTTCTTGGGATATCCTGAAGATAGTATGACATTTGGAGGATCATTTATAGCGAGCAGTTTTTAAACATTTCACTAACAATTTTCTCTTTCTACCTATAACAGATATGCCAGGATACCACTAACACCAACTCCAAAATATTTATGATAACTAGCAGATAAACTTAATGTAATATATGTTAGTTTTAGAGTAAAGTTTAGTCAAGAATTATTATAATGAATTGAATTATATTTGCTTTAATGCAAATAACTTCAGATTTTATTCCTTTTATTAATGTAAATCCAAAATAACTTGTGCAGAAGTAAGAGTACGGTTCTGTAGTTACAGTTTGCCTATGTGACGCAAAGTAAACAATAATGGATAGGTACGAAAGTCTTCTGCATAATATATCAGACCATGGAATTTTAAATACATGTTATATAAAATCTGCCGTAATGAATAAAATATTTAGGCAAGTAAGGGAATTAAAATGCAATAAGATAATTACATTTGCAATAAAGAATTGCTATTTGCTTATTTCACCTCATGGCACTGTAATATTCCAAGTGATACTTTCCCTATAACCATCTTTAATAACTGGAGGAAGTAACGCGTTTTATTGATGTATTATGATGTATGATTTAAAAGAATGCATTTTTAGAAACAGGTTTATCTACCTCACTCGCTTGTACCACATTTTTTTTTTAATTTTACATCGTTCAATGTTAAGTCATATCGGATGATTAAATGAAATGGGTGAAATGATGTTCAAATGAGTCCAGGGTCCATGAAGCTTAGAGCTACCAGGCATTCATCTTTAAGGATAAGGGAAAACCCCTGAAAAAACTTGTTCAGGATATTTGAGTTCGGGGAAATTTACTACGATATCGATATGATAAGCTAATATATTGTGACTTTGTGGATTCGTGAAATTAAAAGTCCAATTGCATAAACTCAAAATGTTCTTTATTTCCACCAAATTACAATTGGAACACTTGCCGATTACATAGAGTTACGGTGCGCACACAATTACATTTCACCAGTTCGTCTGTCACAGGTCCCCTCTGCACTCGCAATTACGTCAACTTCTCCGATGTACGTACACAGTCTTCCAGTCCGTTCTCTCACTCGGCGCTCCTCACAGCTGCCCGCCAACAACTGAACTGACTCGCCAACTGCAGCCGCTTTTTATAGGAATATTGCTGTTTCTGGAAGTCTCGCGTTTCAGTGAATCACCGCGAAGGTTCCAGACCGCAGGGGGAGGGGAAATAGATGGCCAGTGATGTTTTCTAACCATCCCTTCTTTAGCGCTATAAGACAAATGGGTAGGCGTGACCGAATGCCTCCCGGCCCTCACCCAGCCGCCAGTTGGTCGCGCCTTCCGATAACTGGGTGACAATATTTAGCATGAAAAAGATTTTTGCCTTTATCTTTAATTTTTTTTATTTTTTTTTATTTACGTTTAAATATTTTCTTTTAAAGGTTTTGTTAAGTACTCACTCGGGACTTCTTGAACGTGAGGTAGACACGCTACCATCTACGCGACCTTGGCGGTCATGTGTGTATGTGTGTGTGGTGTGTGTGTGTGTGTGTGTGTGTGTGTGTGTGTGTGTGTGTGTGTGTGTGTGTGTGTGTGTGTGTGTAAGTGTCTGTGAAGAGTATAACTTGAAAACAAAATGTTCAATAAATACCAAACTAAGTTTCTTCGAAGGCCACATAGAAAGTCTCTCTACACCAATCTACCTTTTACATGGAAAGGTCTCCGACATTCTTTATTTTCTCAAAAATGATTCGACCATATGTTATAAAGATAGCATATATTTTGTACATCTACATAACAACTGAATGTAAAGTTGTCAGTTATTACTCACGATATCAGGAGAAGGTAATGGCCTTTCCACCTATACCTTTTAAATATCTGACTGTCAGTTTGATTTCTTCCATGTCGCTTTGAAATTAGATATTTTGTTTTTGTCAAAAACTATCTCGATTAACATGAAGTATATTGAGAAATTAACTTTTGAAGTTAAGTGCATGGCAATAGTCATGTGAATACAAAGTGACAACTTTCCAGCCTATTTTAAATACATAAAATATATAAATATAATCTCAAACAGCTGCTTCCATGGGCGCTATTTTTGTTTTAAATGGCGGAAGATTCTATTGACAAAATGCAGTTCGAACAGCTTCATCGAGGAAGGTTTAAATGAGGAGCTTACACATTGTGCAAAAATATATTCAAGAATTACAGTATTGAAGTCTGCTCCCCAACAAATACAGCTGAGAAATTCACATAACTTTTAAGTCATATGATCGTTCAGGTTCAACAAGAACGTAAGTCTTATAATTATTGTCATTCTGAAAAATAATTACTGAAAAATTCCTGGGTGGACTTCTGCTATATCCTGTGAACACTATGGAAGAAGTCCGTTGGATTGATGTATTGTTGGGCATTTTATATGAAATTATAAATAAATTTAAACTCTTGTGTGCTTACTAAGTATATTCCTCAATACAAACAAACGTGACATTAATAGCGTGGATAAGCAAAAGTAAAATTAAGTCCATAACATATTTATATACCACCACTACCGATAACGTCAATAAATTTTGTTGAATTCTATATATCTCAACATAATCTACATTTTATTGGTGTGATATCCTATATTAACTCAGACAATAATGAGATAAAGTGCCTAAGGTCCCGTACATATTTGGAACGTTAGCCAAATTTTCTCTACCTGCATTATAATAATGTGGATAGTAGGCTGATAATGTTTCCCTCGGCTTATTGTTTTATTAATCCTGTGGACAACAAGGAGCTGCTGGGACTGGATTGTTTTATTTTCGATCCTTCCCTCCCCCCCCCTTCCTGTGAAATGCCCCTCCTCTTCTTCCATGCGTCCGTCCATTTTCGGTTTCACCTAACATGGCAGAGCGCTCCGGAAATTGACAGAAACCACACCATCGACGATAAAACATCAATCAATGCGGTATTCAATTAAGTTTTGATTTGATGTGTCGGAGAAGGCTAGGCAGCCGACATACACATCCGTATCCGGTACTGAAGCAAGTGGTGCCAACGTTCGAACACCCGGTGTGCGTGATGGACTGTCAGATGAATTATTGCAAGGGACAACTCCGTTGTTTTGTTTGGTCCTGGGATCCCCCTCTTCCTATTAAGCTACAATTAGGGTGACGGCTTGGAAAAAAGGCTAACAATATCTGTACGGTAAATCTGTTTCCTCGCCCTTTCACACAGTTTCACGAGTTCACCACTGTAGAAGAGTTTGTATTAAAGTACGACTATCCTATATAAGCGATACAATAAGGTGCAGTTTTGTTTGCTCTTTTATTTACAGGATTTTATCTTTCAGTTTTATACACTCGTTAGTTAGACAAATTCAGAGTAATATGCTTTTATTATTACGCGTTATATAAGTGCACAACTTACAGTGATTATTCCCGTTAAAGGTTCTTGGCTGTTTATAAGACACCTTAGAAAGTCTTTATTAAACTGTAATGTTGCTTATTTAAGTTAAACGCGATCTGGAATTTAGATCACATTCTGTCATAACTCAAGTAAGACATATTCATTTCGTAGTGAAAGAAATCTGAGTTTTTGAAAAACGAATTTTTTGTCGCAATTTTGTCTTTTCTTTCTAATTTTGATACAGCTGTTAATATTGTCGCGAGCCTATTGTTGATCGAGGCGGTGCGACTGACTAGTTCAAAGAGACAGGCGTGCAGTGTGTAGATGAAAGCTCGCTGAAACGGTGGGGGGAAAGAGACGGATTTCTCGAGAGTTCTAGTTCTTTGTTCTAGCCATCTCGATTGTTGGAGAACATTCCGGAATGTGAGTAATAATTAAAAAAAGGGAGTTCGCCCGCCAAAAAAGTCAGTTGGTAATTGAACTCGCATGCGTTAACAGCTGTGTTCTGGTCGTTGACCTTGCAAGTTGTATTGTGTATGTGACGTAGTTCAACTCTAAAGGTTGACAAAGTGTTACTATGGAAATAAAAAGCAATTTTTAGTGTTTGTAACCTGGACTTTTAATTTCATGAACCCACAAACTCACAATATGTCAAGTACCAGAACGATGTGAAATTTGTTCATTTATGATTCATATTGATATCTTTAAAATGATGAGAGCTTTGTTTTGAATTAATGAGTTAAAAATGGCCATGAGTGAATAGAGTAGGTTATAAAGAGGTGAAGATGAATGTTAATATTCAATCTAGATAAATGGTAAATATGATAAACGGAAAGATAAAATTATAAAAGAAAATTGTTTTTAGGCCTTTATATTTGGAAAATCAGAGAATTCTAATTATCTTATAAAAGCTTCAAATGGCTAATCTTGAAAGGTTTTGCAAGATATACTTGCCCCAATTTTATTATGACCTATTTCAAAGGTTCGTAGATCGATCCATCAGTTAGTCACAAAACGTGTGATATAAGCTGAGTGACCTAGTATGAAAATCATGGTGTTTCAAAAACTAAGCACTACGTGCACAAAATATTTATTGATTGTAATGTTTGTGCTGCGTATGTTACACAGCACATAATTTGTGCCTAATTCACATATCAGATTTGAAAGAAAAGACGTAAGAAATGTATGATTTTATTTACGTGTGTGAACTTAACACAGTGTCACTTCTAACCCTAAACGGTGAGGTGGGGACTACGTAACTCCCAATATAAAAAATTGTATTAAAGTGCTGAAATAAATAAAAATGATATTTTAGTGGTACAGAAAGGTAGTTTTATTCATTTCGCTTTGGATTAGTACAAGAAACAATCAACATGGAACTCTATTGCTATAAAACTGGAAAATAAGTTGCTATCAACATTAATCTAGCCGAAAAATCACTGTTCCACTTGCAATCATTTAATGAGATTTACTGTAGTAATGCGCTCTGACTAACCATCATTATCTTACTAAGAAGGGACTAATCAATCACATTAATGAGTACAGTTACACAACTTCTATTTTTGACAAGTTTACACAGTGCCTCATTCACAGCAATTTTCGCATATACTAACCATACACTGAGCGCAAATCGGCATCTTACAGAGAGCACATATGACTTTGATCATACAATCACTTGGATTTATCGCTTATTCCACATCCCACAGCTTTCCTGAGTCGTTCTAGCGCTGTGCACGAGGTTCAGGTTCTTTGAAGTTCCGGCTTATTATCACCATAGTTCATGTGTCATAGAGTACTCCGAAATCGTATGACGTAAGCTAAAATAATATCATAAAGTTATTCTGCCAACCATACAATGTTTCCTTACACACGAATATTCCATATAGGGACAATTAAGGACAACAGATACTTTTAAGATGCCAGATCTCCATTTATTATTTCTTGTATATTGTTTGTTTGCAAAAAGAAAAATTTGGCAGCTGTAAACATATCAATTTGATTTCCATACAGCTACTACTTGAAATTGCAATATTGTTTATAAATCAGAGGCACAGCTTTTGGCACAGGATTGCTCTAGTTTTTCAAATTCTTAGATAGCTCTACTTGAAGTTTTTCTCGATCTGAAAAGGAAACTCCAGTAATCTGACTGAAATTCGTCGTTCATATTTCTATGGTTTGCACTCATGTCTCCAAGAACATAAGTTAACTCGTGGCCAAGCCTTCATGTACTTCAGTAACCTTCTTATAAGTTGATATAATCTAATCCGTAATAATGGTTACATCACAGAAATGACATAAAAACCCACCACTCCACTCAAACATATCCGATATAACAGTTGTAAAACTGAGCTTATTTTTCCTCCTAAGACGTCATCTATGCAATGACGCAGCCTCGCATGAGTCATTTACCCAGGAAATTAAGTAGTATCTTCTTTTTCTTCTAACATCTATATCCAAGCATCTGTAATAACAAAAATGCAAAAGTCCGAGAAGAAGAAACTAAGAAACTCAGTTCCATTACCTCATATCTATCAAGAAAACCCAAAGCCCTAAAAGTTCCTTGATGACGACAAGCTCTCCTTCCACTGCCAGTTTTTAAAGAAATGACTTGCTTTCCTAACCTCAACAATGGAAATGCAAAACCAGCCCAGTCAAACAATTAGCCAAAATTTAAATTGAAAGTGTGCCACTTTCCCTCCAAGAATGTCTTTAAATTTTAAACTGAGAAATAAATTCGTTTACTTCGACTTAACTGTAATTGTAGTCCCTCTACGTAATAATAATAATAATAATAATAATAATAATAATAATAATAATAATAATAATAATAATAATAATAATAATAATAATAATAATAATAATAATAATAATAATAATAATAATAATAATAATAATAATAATAATAATAATAATAATAATAATAATAATAATAATAATAATAATAATAATAATAATAATAATAATAATAATAATAATAATAATAATAATAATAATAATAATAATAATAATAATAATAATAATAATAATAATAATAATAATAATAATAATAATAATAATAATAATAATAATAATAATAATAATAATAATAATAATAATAATAATAATAATAATAATAATAATAATAATAATAATAATAATAATAATAATAATAATAATAATAATAATAATAATAATAATAATAATAATAATAATAATAATAATAATAATAATAATAATAATAATAATAATAATAATAATAATAATAATAATAATAATAATAATAATAATAATAATAATAATAATAATAATAATAATAATAATAATAATAATAATAATAATAATAATAATAATAATAATAATAATAATAATAATAATAATAATAATAATAATAATAATAATAATAATATATAGTATATTACGTCTTGCTTAATATGTACTTATGTAAGGACCACTCGCTCTTACTATTACCCTTCTGTAGTAAACTGTAGTAATTAATTTCTTCTTTCTCTGAAGAACTTATCTCCGAAAAATGTTATTACTCTAAGAATGCCTGATCTTAGATGTTTGCACCCTAGTTTCGTTCGGCCCAACCATCTGTAGAATGTCTGACATTACAACGCTGAGCAAATGGGGAATATGAAAAGGAATTGATTATATTTGTGTGGAGGTGTACGTGTTCAATATTTTAGAACGGTATAAAAGGATAGGATGGCAGGTAGACAACTTTTCATTGCTGAAATGAAGACTGCGCTATCATCACACGGAGCTATTAGCTAATAAAATCGATCTTGGTGTTGGTTTTAATCTCCTAAAACCACCAGTGCTTAATGAAATGATAGCGGAGTGTCCCGGTGGCATATCGAACAATGTACTTCATGAAGAAAGCTGCTTCTTCATCCGCGTTCACATACATGTCTTCTTAATTAGTACTGTTGATCATGGTTATTTAATTATCATTCTGTTTATAATGCATTACATTCGTAAATTCATCAGAAAACATGGTTTATCGTCGTTCTGCTCTGAGATTGGATGCAAACGCCAACAAGGCTTACTTCCTCCTAAGATAGAGGAAAATAATGGCAGCAAAAGGAATGAAAGGAAAAAAAAGAAAGACAACTAAATACTAGAAACTAATCTATATCAAGTAGATTTTAAAGCCGCTCAGCTTTTCGGGACCGTTGCATTTCACACGGAGTTTCGTCATTCCCTTTTCTTCGGAACTATCCGTTTGTATTAAGCTGTTACGCTGTTCCATAATTACACCAATAGTGCTGCATTGTATATACTTTTCAAAAAAAAAAAAAAATGAACAGAGTAGCAGATTATTCATGTTATGGAATAGCTCTATAAGAACAACACGCTTGTCATCATAGTAACTGTATTGTTCTATTTCTTCTACTTCTTGTGATATTTGCTAAAATCCCGAATATTCCTTTTTGCTTCAGATTTTAAGATGCTAGAGTATAATTCTTGGTTTACTTCGGTTTTGATTTGCCTCTGAATGTGTTACATATACGTAAGCATAAATCAGAAACACTTGTGCGATTTCCACGAGTATTTCTTGCAGCTGCTGTTATAAAAATAAATGGCAACAACTTCTGGTACCCATGATTTGCCATTATTTGTCATGATTGTCCAAGTCTATCCTAGAAGTATAAACTGAAAATGCCAAAAATCAAAATAAAGTAAGTAGCCGTCGTGAATGCACTGTCATATCCCAGCTCAGCAATAAAGCTCCAAGTAAAGCCCCCCCCCCCCTCCCCTACCAACTTCGGTAGGTACGGGTTTGGCGCACCCGGGGTCCCGAGCCAACAGTGTCCCTCTTGTGGGCTCCTCTTCGTGGTTGAGGGAGACGGTCAACAGGCCCACCCACGTGTAGGCCGTGCGTGGAGACCCGTGGAGAAGTTTTTTAGATTCTTGTCTAGTTTAGAGTTTAGGATTTAGTGAACGAAATTTTAGTTGGTTTTGACTGATGTTTTTTATGTACGTGTATTTTTTAATAGGTTTTGTTACACTTGTATAGTCTTTAGAAAGTTTTATATCTGGCTTTTGCCATGACTAGTTTTTTAAAGGGCGCTGATTACCGCCGTAGTTGACCGCCCTTATATATATATATATATATATATATATATATATATAATCCAAGTAAAGCATGACGATATATCTTGAATTGCTTCCGTATAGAGTAGTAAGACTGCCAAAGATATTTTATTTCCCACAAATTTCATAGCAAACACCACCAATGTGGTAAAAAAACAGCCCTAATGTGTCGTGGAAAATAAAACAAAAGAGGGATAAAAATATTCGGATGTATTGCTGAAAAACGCTTCTGTATTTATAATGAAAAAATATCTTGACTTTCAGTTTGTGAGAACATATGAAAGTATGCATATTCCGAAAAATGGTAGGTGTGTAAGTTCCTTACCCCAGTTCGCAGCAGGAGGGTTAACAAATGTTTAGTCACTAATCACTAATAAATAATTCCTGACATCGTCATATTTGTAGGGAATCAAAATATACGATATGAAGCAAAGAAAATAGTAAATAAAATAGTGTAGAAATGAAGCTGCAGAAAACTAGAGAAGTTTCTTTCTAAGAAGCTATCCACAATATGTATAAAATGATGGTATTATATCTCTAGTGCAGTTTGAAATTTGTGCGGTACATTTTTATTAAACCTACATAATGCATGCTATTTCTGCACCTCATCCCTCAATGGAATGCATGAATAGAGGTCTATAATCAGGAAGAATGTTTAACAAAGCTATTTTAAACTGCAACCAGTTATCCAAGTTTATAGTTAATGAAAAGTGTTTGTTTGATGAGGATGTGCTTAGGGGCACTGTGGAATTAATGCGAAGTGTGGAATGGAGAGAAGATTTTAAATGGCTACAAAAGTAGAGAGTCTGCACATTTCCAAAAGCTAGGTGTAGCTGCTAAGAACTACTTTTACTATTTCTTCAAAATGAATTGATAAAAAGCAGGGTTAAGGTGGAAACAGGTAAATATAACCATAAAAAGCTCTTTTTGACAGACTCTACCGCTCGTAACTGTATAACTTATTATCAGAAAGGAAAATACTTGTATAAATTTCATAAATGCGAAAATTTGACGTAATTGTAATTGAAAACCAGAACTATAATAGTTATTTGCGCAACTTGCAGTTGAAGCGCATTTTTTACGACTAGAAATATTTTCATCAGAAAAATTCCACAAGTATAAAACAATCGCAGTCCCATAAGATCCGAATTAGTTGTAAACTCCCAAAATTCATAGGTAACATTAAACATCTTTGTGAAACCAAAATGAAAACAATCTGTGCTATATTAATTATGGTTAGGAAAGAGAATAAACAATTTTATAGCATACCTTCCCCTATAAGGCATTATATTTGAAAAATATTATTCTAATTTGATAACTTTAATGCAAATTATTCTAAATAACTTGGAACTGCATATTGTGTAATATTTACGGTGCAATTAAGTCGGAAGTTTTGTAACTACGATAATGATTTATAACTATTTGTACCAAATTCATTCAGTTTAAGGTCCAATATAATATACTGTGACTTTGTGGGTTCGTAGAATTAATAGTCCAATTTGCCGAAATTCTAAATGTTCTTTATTTGCGTAGAACTACACTCACAGTAGCAGTGTTACATCGCATACACAACCTACCAAGTTCGATGATCACGACAACAGCTTCTGATTACACCTGTTTGCAACATCAGCTCTCGTTTCAACTCTGTTCACGACTGTTTACTACTGACTGCTCTGTTTGCGACTCCGCTGGCGTGTAACAATCTTTTATATATACCTCCATTGATAATTTCTAGACTTTTCTAAAACAAACCAGAAACCCAATAATCCCTATCGATCAAGAAGTCATTAGAAATTTCCATTTACCTCACTTATTTGTGTCGTTAAGTCTTTTATATCCGCTATCTTTATTTTCCGGCTCTTTGTGTACACAAGCCACGCTATCGTAGATAACGGGTTCGCGACAATACTGTAATATAAACAATCAGTGAAGTTTACTCACTATTGTTACAGTTTATGAACTAAATGTGCTTTATTCTTAATAGCTTAATTTTTACTCAGCTTTTTATCTAATACACATGAACATTGGTACACGTATATGGTGAGTGGAATTTATCTGAAGGGCGTTATTAACTCACTTTCCTCTCAGTTTATTAAATTTTGAATATTCTATGTATCATTTATTTTTATGGAAGCATCTCAGAATTTACATAATATTCATGGCAATTCTAGTGTTAGAGTCAGTAGCTTCATATGTACAACGGCTAGTGATCAACAATTAGGCGAATTAGTTTGTTCTAATGGTAATGCATTCGAATAAGTTCAAAATGATTTTTTCCAAGATTTTTTTTTAAATTTAATTTACGTCTTCCAACGTCAGAATGAAAAGTACATATAATTTATTAAAATGGCTGAAGGTGACAAACTGAACAAACCTTAGAGCGGAAAATGGAAAATGCAAAATGCTTGCGTTCTCTCTTATGTGAAAACACTGTTCTTCATTATTTCAAATTAAGTTCTCTGATTGGCAGGTGCCCTGTGTGCAGTACACTAAGTTCAAGTTGTTTCATTCTAAATTCAAATCCAAAAGAACAAAAAATACACAGCGCAATGTAAAGAATCCAAATAAAATCTATTGATCACTAAGCATAGCATCTCTTTTAATGAGATTAATAACCAGTGGCAAACACAAATGCACGTTCCAATTCTGGAACAAGGTAAACTTCATATGCAAACATCCCTTATACAAAACAATATGCTTTTTAAGAACATATCTGTAAAATAAAATATAAAAATGCATCTAATAATGCATCCGTTGACCAGCACTTCACCAGGAAAGGAGCCCCGTTATGTGACCTGTAATGCAGATATGAACAACATCTACATAAAATAAGAAATACGATAATGTAAATCTGCCAGGAAGCATTCATTTTCTTTCCGAAACTAAACATTACTAATTATTATTTCTATTATATTATATTTTATCATACCATTTCTATTTTCACGTCGCTTTTACTATGGAACTCTGATTTCATATAATTAGAGATACTTAAACAATCATTCCATAGTACAAATTTGTTTAAAATATATATCAAATTCGAAAAACAAGCGCCATGCGTCGTACTCACACGACTTTCTCTATCAGTCACAAACTCGTATAATTTCCTATATAAAGTGGAACTGGTATCGGTGAATAAAGCTAATTTTCTTACCATATGATTGCGCCATGATGTACTATCTTTAAATTAACAGGTCGTTAAAGCTCAACAATCCTTGCTGGTATTGCACTTTTTCTGCCAGTGTAATTAAAAATCAATAGGAAGTTAATAATGGCTTTATTTGAACTTAATGCCAATAACGTCACCTGGAAATTATTTCATATTATAAAATGCGAACTTAGTGGTATACATGGTACAGTATAGCACAAATCAAACTATGTAGCTAATGAAGCCATGCGTGGAAGGAACTGTCCTATATTTCTAGTTGTTTTCTACACACGTCACATATATTTTAGAGAAACCCAAAACATATCCAATGGAAAACTATTTTTAGATTTTTTCAAGCTTGCTTTCTTTGAATTTTTCAGGGAAAGAGAACAGAAATTTTACATGCCTATTGGTTTTCATATCTCTCTACCGCTTAAGTCAAAGTACTACTTTTATATCTACAGGCAAATATGCAATACACAATAAAGGTTTATCCTATCTACAAGAAGCGAATAGAAGAATAAGCTTTTAGAAGAAAACTTTGTGTAAGATTGGGTAAGGAAAGAGATATTAATGATGCATATCATATCTTTGAAAATAAAACGGTGTTTAACCTATACGTCGAATTATGCAACAAGCAGTACAATCACACATTTCAGCTTAAGCAATTCTATATTTGCGTTAGACGAAGTCGAACGATCTTAGTTCTTTGTTTCTTGCCCAATTGATAAGAGATTTTGGGACAGGGATATGTATTAAATATCGGAATTTATATAAGGTGCAGCTTTAATTTACCTTTGATAGCTAACCAATATCGAGCAACTATATTTGAGTACAGCTTCAGAAACAGTATTTTCCATTGAGTAGGATAAGAATAAGCACTCCAAATTTTGATCAACAGAGCAAACATTTATAAGTAATAAGTAAAATAAGGAGCAGAATCTCCCTTTATATGAATTAAGCCAAATATAAACATATGAGTGAAATGGATGTATAAAATTGTATGGACAGTTTCATTGATGGATAGATTCAACATGAAAAATTCAATGCAATGGCCGGAAATTGAACCACGGATCTCCTGGTTTCCGTCCAGTCGCTCTTAACCTTTGAGTTACCATGGCCAACGTGCCGTCCTGACATTAAATTCTCCAGTTGACTCGTATATTTCCCCGGTAGACCACTAGGGGCTCCCGCATCCGAGATACACCGTTTGTGGCGACTTACTATTGTAAGTACTTAAGTCCCAAGCTTCATCATTTAACTCTTATTATTTTAGTTAATTGATGGAAATTAATCATTTCTTCACACTAGCCTTTGGTACCTCGATTAAACGCAGGAACAGAAAATGTTGAAAAGTCTCTGTATTGTCTATTTGGCACTCCACTTTATTAACCTTACATCAACCGCTCTACACATTATTTTATAGTCATTTATTTTGTATCGAGTAAAATAAATCACTTTTCCAAAACATTTCATTTCGCAACGCAAAGCTTTAACTTAGAGAAAAGGTCATAGCTATGTAACTAGCCCACCCATTGTAAAGGGAGTTGTATCCCTTAAGACTGTTTAAGAATAATAGAATGCAACTAAAGGAAAGACTACGCAGAAGAACAAGTGGAAACCATTTGTACGCTCAAAGAGCTGAAAAACTACAACAAAGTATCGTAACTCCAAAAAGTAAATTAAATGCCCTGATTTGAAATATTTAATTTCTTTTCATGTGTCATGTCTGACATGATTAGGAATTCGCCTTACACAGAGAGTATACACAGCATCTCGTTCTCCAGTTATTAGCACACCCTTGATGTTAGCTTTAGCTTTCATAGAATTTAGCTTAATTGTAAAATATAATAATTTATTTTTGCCCGAAGAATTTCTAGTACTCATCACCCATAAATTTAAAATTTCTTAACTTTGGCAAGATTTAATTGCATTAGCACCTAATAGTAAAACTAAACCCTTTATCCAGAAAATCTTACTGGATTGGATTGGAAAGAGCATTTCTATTGAATAATTCAGTTTCAAAGGGGTGTTGTTTTATCCCTCCTTAGTTACCGTCACGTATCAACAGTGGCACTGCTTAGTTTCTTCATATTAAGTCGAAGTTAGTGGCGCCAATGGTACATTAGACAAGGCTGTGAATTCCTGGCACTTTCGGATACTTTTTCATGGAAGCATAGAAGTGAATATTACAAAACCATTCACGAAACTTTCAAGCTCTCAAAAAAATGCTATCTAATGGGAGTACTTAGAGGTTAATTTAGTTCTTGGGGCAACAGATGTGAGAGGAGCTCATTACACAGACAAGCGTTTTCGAAGAGCCTCTAATAAAACTTTTGTTTGCTACATATTAAATGCCCCTAATTAATTCAAATGTAGATGAGATAGTTTTAATTGCCCACTTGTATTTCCTTGGAAGTGGAATAAATCTCTGGACAGTGGCAGAAAATGCCCACTCTGTTTTATCCTGTTTTGCTGGTGTCTTTACAAGGAAACCTATAGATTATGCAAAAGGAAAACCGAAGTTCCTCTTATGGAAGGAACTAGTGCGGTGATAGGAAAGTATAAATATGTCTACTAGATTGTAAGGTATAAAGCTTTAATTTCCCTTACCTAAAAGTCCTCTCATTGGTGTTTTAATAAAAAGAGAACAACACCTCACTCGTAAATAAAGTCCATGAATTTAGACAAAACTAGTGTTATGAGATACTGGTAATTAGAACGTTTAAAACAAGAGAAGAATTGACAAACGGAAGGCAGCAATAAACACAGAATGGAAGAAAGATGATATGATGCTAATGTAAAAGAAGAATACAACGACCTGGCTTCAACAATTAAAATGGTGGCGTCGTGAGGATAATGACACTATAACGCTTACAAGTAGCTAAAACGCAGAACCAACAGATTGCGCGAATATCATATCGCATTCATCCTTCCTCCCTAATTTCTCCAAACACAAATATCGTAATTCTTCCGTAGTAGATGCAAGTAATGCCCTCAATATTGTCCAAAAATGATTGGCTAACTGGGAGTGATAAAAATATCATCCATAGGAAATCATAGACGCATTCTTGCCTAATCGAAATATAAATTAATAGTGTAACCCCATAAGCATTTACACCAAAATTACGTGTAAGTTGCTGTTGAAGAAACTGTGTACCAGTTTTGAGATTAGGTCTTGCCGAGTCTGCAATGAAAGCATACAATATATATGTACACATACCAGATTGATTACTCTGGACTTCAGAATCATTAGCACTATGTGCATAAGGTAGCTATTCTGCTTTGTTACTCTCTGGCAGCTTCTTCCAATCGATGACCTCCACGGATTCTTCTCCCCACTGCACTTTACACTACCTTCAGAAAACCATTTTCCTCTAATGGATTTTGATGTCCGAACGTTCTTCACACCTTCTGAACCGAGAAGAAGGTAATTACAACTTTTTTATGGCCGCCCTTCCATTGCCACATATCCTCTTTCATTTCACCTTCCAGCCCTTGTTAAAAGAACAGCAGGAAGAAAGAACAGGATATTTATAGACTTGCTATACAATGGCACAAATGCTCTTAGCATTCTTAGCTTCTTGCACCCTTTAGCAGCTACAAAGCTTCTCTTGTACACATTTAGGTGTTGAAAATATGTCCAACGCTTTAAAGTCCAAATGAGTCCGTTTAACAATTAGTAAACATCTTACGGTAAAACAATCTACAAGTTATTTGATCACTTTACAGTTAATGAAACAATTATATAAGTGCAGTAATAGACACATACTGTTGTGACATTGGAAGGCTAGTGTAATTAAGATTTGTCTAGTGTTGCAAGACTCTGAGGAGGATCAAAGAATACGTCACTTCTTCGGAAGAGATTATAAACGCTAAGTTTCAGCGCACCACGAATTATTCCGCGTCTTTGTTAACAGGCTGCAAACGCGGATATGTCACTAATGCAATGCATGCAATCCCAATTAAACCACTATAAATATGGATGTTTAAGGTAAAGGCAAATGTGATCACTTCATTCAAGTAGGATATCCTTAAAACCCTTTCTAAACGTTGCAGGAAACATAACGAACTTATATGCAGATTGGAAAGGTTATAGGTCAGGTCGATAGCAGTATTTCAACCTGTTTTGATATCTTGCGTCGTTTTGGGTAGGTTCGGTGTTTTAGACCCTGGATTACTCATGACTAGCTTGTATATTCAAGATGATTTGAAAATGTACTTAAAACTGTTAATTAATATTTAAAAATCTTCTGTGGGAAAATTTTATCACACCGGCGGCGCTGACATGTTCCTGGCAATTGACAGCGTCATTAACAAATAAATATCTTTATCTATTTATGTATTGCGACTTAGAATTCGTACACAGCAGCACGTGAATAAATGTTTTCCCCATTGAAAATCACTGTGACACTAGAAACAAAGTCACAGGATAACACTGAATAAAACTATTAAGTCTGTTATAATGCTAAAAGACAAAAACTATTAATAAGTTGTTATTATACCTATACTTGTATGTTTATTATGATTATATTATAACTGATACAATTGGTGTTTCGTATTTATCTAACCTTTTTCTTTATAAAAGGTGTTTCTGGCTAGTTTCAGTTTCTTTGTTGAAAAGTGTGTTTTCATTCACGGAGCATTCCCTGACCCAACGATGTCTATTGTGTTTACGCAGGAATTAAACTGCTTTTTCTTCCTCAATGCCAATTTTCTAAGCGTCTTGTATTTGAAATGGTAGTTGAATAAAGAGCAGGAATTCACCCTGAAATGCAATAAAATGTATTATTGACTGCGGAGCTAACCTGTAGAATTATACTAAACATTTTTGTCCTACAGAGAGACACTACAGACAGAGAGGCCCAAGAAGTTTCAGCAAATCATTGGAAAGTAAAACTTTGGGGAGGGGTAGTTGTTTGTAAAAGAATTTGTGGTTTTGTCCATATTACATCGATTGTAATACATATATATATATATATATATATATATATATATATATATATATATATATATAAACTCTAAAAACGCATATTGTAGATATTTGCCGTGAATGATTGCTTAATTAATTTAAAAGGGGTTTATTAATTTCTCAGAAGTAATGCCAATAAAAGTAAAAGGGCCAATGTATGATACCAGTAGTTTTCCCCTACGTGTAGATAGCATTTATTGAACCACGGTGCTTTGAAACATCATCAGGTGACGTATATCGATGTGTTGATCGTGAGAAACAGAAATTACCGAAAATCACAAATATTGAACAGCAAGAAAGTGATCAGGTTTCCCTGTGCTATTTGTCTTCATAAAAATATGTTCAGTAACATCCAAGGTTCGGCTGGTCTTCTTTCGTTCTCCACGAGTCTGTTAGCTTCTGGCCCGTTTCGGAATACAGTTCCAATTTAGTTTATTTGTTATATTGAATGTATGCTGAAATGAAATAAACTATTTCGTTTTAATTTATACCTGAATCGCAAATATTTCCAGTTATAAACAAATCAGTGATAATTAGTTTATAGTTCGAAGTTATATATTTCTGTTCTTAAGAAAATTAATTACCCTGAATCGCATCTATAACAGTTGTTTTCCCTAAACAACTTATAATAAAATAAATACTTGATCGCAAACTTTAGTATACACTGAGTAATTGGAAAACAAATCTCTATTGTTTCAATTACCTCTACATTCCATTTACTATTATCATTATATTATTTTATGTAACATAAAATTCTCTGTCCAAAATTACTATAAATAGATAATAGCTCATTTATACGATTTGGATTTAATTAAATTTTTCCTATTCGATAATATTATACATCCTTAACGAAAGTTACAATAACAAGAATCGCCTGCTCCTGGTATGCACAATACTACTTCTCAGGCGTAATTAGTTATAGGTAGACATATTTTTCTTCTTTGTACAATTGAGAAGATAATTATCCTTTCCGACTTTATCCTTTTGTATCCGGTAGTCGTAGAAACGTTATTGCTTTGCTTGCCGTGCTTGAATGTCTTCCTCTTTATTGGTGGTGACTGATGACTTGAAATTGCATCTGTGCATGCAGACGAGTCTTTTATTTCACAACTCATCTGCTGCACAGCTTCGTCGTCTTCATGCACTCATTCTCTGTGTATACTTTTGAAATGTTGGAAGGACAAAAGAGAATGTTCACATTTTGTGAACTGAGGTTCATGTAACATTGGCTTATAGCATTTTATGTCTTGGTTATTTAATTTTTCAATCTCTCTAGTTCGTAAACAGAAATAGAATCCGAATATGTTTGTCTAGAAAACCAAAGTAATGCAAGCTGGGCCATGGAATTATCCTTGGATTTAATGTAATCCTGATTTCTTTACATTTTTAAGTACTTCAACTTTTTCTCCACTTTATTGTTAAATACGTATAATTTTTAAATAAATTTAATTTTCCTAAACTCTATAAACCTGTGTAGCTCTGCTTATGGAGAGAGCAATCGATGTAAACCAATTATCCCAAATTGTGTTCACCTCCAGTTTCAGGTGTCGGATTAATCTGCATCTTTCCGTTCTTCCTGCTAATTTTCACGTATTTAACGGTAGGTTTTATTTTTTATGTTATTTGTAACTTTTGGACTTTATTATATAATAAAAGCTGTCTCAATAAATGTATGAGTCAAAGAACATTTAGACAATGACTGGTGGGAAGCTAGCGGATATGAACTTAAATGCATTTTTGTCATTAGCCCCTTGATCGCTCATTACGACATATTGACTTAAAATAGAATTTGTTTATTTTTTAATACCTTGTATAATGTTGTCACTGAAGTTTTACATCTGCAAACTAAAAAGCTCATTATTCTGTAGTTTCCAATCCTCATTTACATAGTGATAGTGAGAATTCAATAATACTCCTCCGTGAAAGAATCTGTGCACAAATAGACGGTTTCTCGAAAAGTTCTTTAATAATCTGCAGCAAAACCACAGATATATTATTCCACATTTGATCAGCCTAAGACAACATTGTGATAGGATACGGTGAAGCTTCAGAAATATTTTATTTTGTACGTCGCTCTTCATTTTCATGTTCTTGCCCAGTATCTGAAATCCTTGGCCACAAAACGTGAACGGGATGTAGACTTTTAGACTTTTTAGACCTTTATGTATACTCCTCCATAGTGAAGTATAAAATGTATCTATCATGCTTAGTTTTACAGGAATGTGCCCTAAGATAAGACGAACTAGATTGGAATTTCAATAGAGTCTATCCACTTTACAGTATACTATCTGATGGATGCCTTGTTACTATTTACATCAAAACAAAATTCTTACACATATCCCTGATTAATCGTTCATATTTCTATTGCTTTGTTTTATTTTGCAACATACATCTTACCACTTATGACAGTTTATGCTACATGTTGGTGCGAAAATATCTCTAGGTACATACAATGGCTATTTCACACAAACGTCTTATCCCTGTATAGACCAATCAAGTACCAGGATTCGTCAAATAAACTAATTCGTCAAATACTTAGCGTCAATTTTTATAAGCAATTCAACAGAAGAAAGCAAGCTCCACCATTAAGGGCCTGTATTACGATCTCTGGTTAAGGTGTTGGTTAACGGTTAACTTGGAGTTACATGCAGATGTCGGCATTACGACCTTCGGTTAAGGGCTAACTCAGAGTTATTTCTGGAGGTAAACTAGCCCTCACCTCGAGTAGTGGTTAGTGAATTAACTTGGAGTTTGGCTTCACACACAAAAAATAAAATAGCGTACCTCCAGTCCAGATTGAATGTCAACAGCGATTTTGAGGATGAAATGTTGGCACAGTATTTAATAGAAGAGCTAAAATAATTAGAATGCGGGAAGACAATTTTGGGGAGCATATACATAATGTGATATATTCGTGACATGCTGAAAATGAAGTAAAATAAACCACATAAATATTAGGTACATATATAAACGTAATAGGTTATGGAATAATAATTTCTAGTGTCCCATGGTGTCAGTGACTCGTTGCAAGCAATACAATATTTAATGCGACCATATTGTAATATGTTTTAACGAACATAAATGTAATAAACTAAGCATGTTAAACCTATACCAAAAAATACATGCAATACTATATGTGTAGCTGGGTAGGTATAAAAGTTCAGAAACATGCTGAAGTAGTAAAAATTCGATTTTGCTAATAGTGGGTGCAATTTTTAATTTGCGTTTCGTTAAAGTATTACCAGAAGTGACAAACTGTAAAGCAAACAGTGAATAAAACAAATATTTTAGGTTATTCAATTTGTATTGAGGTCCAAACCGTTATTGCAAACACTATTTACAAATGTAATGTAGCTAATTACATGTATAATACCATAATGGTTTAGTCCTACAATGTGCCTTACCATTTGCTAATTATATTGTGGTTTAGGCAGTGTGTGCGCTGTCTCAATGCAAGTTGAAGTATTACTCCTGATTCTTGCTTTGACCTACCATAGGTAGTGCAAATACAGTACAGAAATATATTCTGCGAATTGCACACGTAAAGAAATGTTAAAACCTGCCCATCTTGTACCCCGTGGTATTTAAATGAAACCATTTATTTGTTCAATTGCGTTTTTCAATCAAGGGCACAATCCTATGACTGAAATGTGGCCTTTTGCTTTTGAAGTGCCAAGAAGAAATAAGTTTGCTATAACCAGTTATCTTAAAATAAAACCATAGTTATTGCTTCATTACTAGCCAAATATATTACGTTTAAAAACAAAAACATTTCAGGTACCAAGTTACCCTTGCCAGAATGCATATTTTATAACCTTGCTTCTTTCATGGATTACTTGTAATTTGTAGACCTTCCCTCTTCGCCTATACCTCTGTGAAATGATAATTTATATAAGAAGAGGTGATTTATCCATAAGGATGAACTACTAAAAAATGAATTTACCCAAGTTATAACATTTGTTGAATACTATTATCAGCATTAATAGCTGTGGTGTGGACTTATTTTTAAAATTTTTGACTGGAAATCTCTTGTTGTTTATATATTAGCAAATCATTTCATATATTTTCCATATATCTAACCTATATTATCTATAACACTAAATTAACGCAACCTATATAACCTGTAACACTAACCTGACGTTATGAAAGAGAATCTGTCTAACGCTATGGAGAAATCTAATCTGTAAACGAACTATAAAAATAAATATACAGAACAATGCCAAAAATTATTAAAAATGAACTATTAATGAAAATATTACGAAAATATACAGAAAACAGCTAATAAAAGGTTAAAACAAAGCGCCTGATGCTATTACACATTCTAAACACAAGATAGCGTTGCAAACAGGACAAATTCTAGTGGAAGATATTACCAACCGTTCACATTCCATCATAATGCACAGGGTAACAAACCTATAGGTAAATAGAGTTTGTAATACGAGCGACTGAACTTAACCAATAGTTATTGATACCTGAAAGGTAACAAACCTCGGATAGTTACCGCAGATCGTAATACATGCCCTTAGGGGAGGTGTACTTCATAAAAGAATTCGATATAGAGATTTCGCGGAAACACATGGTTTGGGACTCACAGAATAAGAGTATTTTTAGGAAAATGTGTGTATAGAGCTTAACCCAAAAAAGACTTTGGGATAAATATCAAGGAATATTTAAGAACACTTCTAAAGATGCGATGGAAAAACTTTTCAGAAAGTCACCTACTCACCAAACTACCTTTCATATGAAAGAAAGTTTCAAAAGTTTATATTTTCTCAAAAATAACACTAACGAATTTAATTAAAATACATATCCTAAGGTATTTTCATGACAAATGAAGTGTATAGCTTCTATTTTCTCGTAAAACCGAGATATGTAGATCTCATTAGGAAACAAATTTATGTCAAATACATTTATTATCGAGTCAACCATTTCTGAGATATTCCTTGTAATTGGTTTGCATTTTTCAATAATCATTTCTGAAATGGGAGGTCGTTATTTTTCTTTCCGGTTCATATAAAGAGAACGCAGTTTTAAAGTTACCATATAACGACCAGCTCTTAAAAGGTGTTGACTTTAGCTTAAGCCTAATGTACTCTTCGATTGCCAACGTCTTACAAGGAAAAATGTAGGCAATAATGGCAATTTTACAATTATATGCATCGATTATTTGAAGTAGATAAAAGAATAAGATTTTTAAATAATAGTTTGTTGAAAAATAGGTAGAGAAAGTTATGACAGTGAAATACCAAGCGGGAAGGCTCAGGCGATTTCGTCTGAGACCCCCGTTTGGGAGGCCCAGGTTTCGATTTCCATGACCGACCTATCTGACCCATGGGTCTTTTAGGGTTTTTTTCCTGATCGCTAGTAGAATGCTGGGTAGGTTAACTACAGCTCCGAATTTCCTGATCTTCCATTTTATCTGCAGGCGTCTCGGCGCTGCATGGCAGGATGTTCATATGCTCTGAGTGAACCATTTCCTCCTCCGGTAAGTCGGTTGCCAGTCTCTAAACCGGCTGTTGGGATCGCTTCCGAGCCACAGTAGTGGGGAATATCCGTTGTCCTGGCCCACCTGAGGAGTTTTCCATCTAAGTAAAATGCAGGGACCCTGCCCTCTGAATTGCCGTAGCTCCTTGAGACGGCTGCCCTGTCTTCTCGTCTCATCCTTCCTCCTGGGGATGCCCCACTGGGAGGCATAGGTATAATAGATCAAGTCGTCGCAGTGCCGAATCCCCTCTTTAATAATCCTAATCCTAGGTGAATATAATACTTTAATTTTTAATAATGTGACTGTCAACCTGAGTTTCCTGTATTTTATAAAGTACTACCATATAACATATTTTAAAACCGTTTTAAGGGATATTATCATGATATAGAACGTAAACCTCTGTTGACTTAATCTATAAATGTGAGATAAATTATAATAGTCATGCAGTTATATATCAGATATATTTATTCTCCTATATTAATTATAGCATCTGCAAACCAAAGAGCACAAAAATAATTAATTGTTTATCAGTTTTAAAGAGACTGTTAATGTAGAAACCGCGGCTGTAGTGAAACGTGCTCGAATTGAAGCCATGCGTATCTTTGACGGAGAGCTACCTGCTATAAATGGAGATAGTATGTCCCAATTTCAGCTTAGCCAGTCATCATAGAGAGGCACGACCAGGGCCTGTTAACTCAGATAGGAACCCAGGAGACACATTAAGGTTCGCGAAACACCCGGAGTCTACAGATACAGTTTTGAGCGCTGCATGCGCCGGATTCAATGCCGCCAATATAATTATTTTGGCTGCCGTGTTGCATACTAACTAATATATAAAATAACATCTGCTTAGTTTAAAATTTAATAGTTATTGTATTATTTTACTACTTACGAAGTAATTTGCGTAATATTATTGGCCTATTATCGACCTTATTTGAGCTCAATGTACGATATGAATAAGACACTACATTGGCTAACCTGTAAATATTTGAATTTGGCCTAGCCAAATTAAGTTCTGAATACAATTTTCATCGATTTGTGAAATTGTAAAAATTTGAAAGAACTACGAGGACGTATGGGCAGCAGGAAAAACGAGAATAGATTTTCACAAAGACCTATTGGTAAGTAAGATTTAGCATGTAGCTAAATACCGACAATTAATATGACATAACCTGAAATGTGCCTTAATACATATTCATGCACAGTTAAATTCTCTAGATTAATGTAGCACCTTATAATGGAAAAACTGTGTTGTTTTACATACAAAAGCATTAGTTTCATTAACCTTGTTACTTTATTGCTGCAATAATAGGATTTTCTGTTTTTTGTCTTTCAGGGGTCATCCATCATCTCAGGCTACCAGGAATACGATGGCAGAAATCAGAGTGCAGGATTATTGGATATTGTGTACGTTTCTTGTTTTGGTGATGTGCAGTGATCTCCAGGAGCTTTAGTAATGTAGCACAAAGCATTCTTTCCCGCGTATACAGCAATTTAATGTGGCATATCAAATATTTCTGAAAGTTTGAGTTTCATTTCATATCAGTGGAAAATTTAACAAAAACTTTGAGGAATACCGTGGCCAACAAGGAAAAGTGAAAAGTGAAGTTATTTTAGACAGTTGATTGGGTGTATTAGTTTTTGTGTTTGTACTTGTAGTTTTAAATTTAAAATATATGTAATATATAAGTCCATGTAAGGTAAGTAATATGCAGTTTAAATTACTGAAAAAAATAGCTGTGAATTTTCAGATATACCAAAATTAGCATCATCTGTGTTTACGTATAATGTAGGTGGCTTAAATTAAAATATTTGGGCGAGATGCTTGATATGAATTTTATAAACTATTTCTTTAAATTGCAATGATAAGTATTTTGAAGAACTAAGTTCTCTTAACCTTACTCATCAGTGTATATCTACATCATTGATCAAGAATGTCACAGCTTTTAACAGCAAATAAAAGTATGATCTGAGATTCCATAAACCTAATTTGTTCTATATTGTTTAATGCAGTAGTCACTATGCAATATTATTGTACACACTACAGTAAATTATTTACCTGAATAACCATCTTTGAAGAGATCTGATGGGATTAGAATTTATTTGAAAAAGCTTTACAAGTTTTAAGGTGTAATTGTGCATTGCAAGAAATGATTAAAATGTCATTGTGTCATCATCATTATATGCCACTTTTAATGTTATTTCTATTATTCCAGTTATTCTTAAAACATGCACAATGTCAGCTAGCTAGGACCTAAACACAGTGTGGCTTGATCTCAAATTAGTAAAGCTTCACAATAAATAATAGGTTATAAATCCTCTTCCTTGATAAAACACACACACACACACACACACACACAGACACACACACACACACACACACACACACACACACACACACACACACACAAATGGGTTCAGAAAAATAACAAGTTAAAGTGATATTTGCACAGCATTTATGTATTCTGTGGTATTTCTGTTCTCAGCATGTACTTGCCACCATTTATGAGTAATATTGGTACACAATTTCTGTAATGCTAACCATTTTAAGGGTGATATAACGTTTCTAGCGTGACCCACAGAAATATTACATGTCACATGAAACTACACTGTTAAACATCCTCTCATTGTTCTAAGTTGGAATGAAAATCTCAATCTTTGCCATGGGAAAAAGATGTTTAACCTAATATATGAGCCATTCGTTACATGCAGTGATGTGAAGCCGCATAATAATTTTGAAAAGTAGATAAAACTGTACATTATTTTGCTATATAATGCACTTCTTGTTTCTTTGTAGTGAACACATAAGGGAGTTATGGACTGTCAAAAGAAATAATGGTTAGATGTGTGAGCAAATAAATTACATTACTAAATTATTTTTTATTAACTACTCAAACACACAGTTCCATCACTTTCACTTCTTAACTAAAACTACAAACAGCATTAATAGTTCATAGTGTAATCTTTCATTGAGTTATTTATTTGACACACATTCAGTTGTATGTCATGGACTGAGAGGTTTACACTATGCAGAGGGCTCCATTTGCCATCTTAGTCATAAAGTACATTGCTTAAAGTTTTATCAAGTTAAAGCAAGCCATTTATCCAAACAATTGCTCTGCACATTAAGCAAATTATATTTCACAGTCAGATAACTACATTAAATAATCTCTTACTAGAAGATACACTGCGCATTAAATTTTATTTTTAAAACTGCACATTTTCTTCTTCAGCATTCATACTGTGCATATGCATGCCATTGAAGCATTTAAAAATTCAACGCTGTAATATTCTTGTGTTGTGAAGACAGAGTTAAGCTTAGGACAATTTTAAATGAATGATACAGCTTTAATGTAATTATTATTTTTCATAATTTATTCTGCACTTGTGAATGTTAATTCAACCAAAGTGATTAGAAGTATATAAAATAGTGCCATTTATGAAATTTATGTCACCAGTTGCTAATACTGACTTCTGTACTAATTTGACATTATTAATCTTATATGAATCGATCACAAATTTCATGTTTTTCTCTGAATATACTTTAGTATACTTGTGCTGAAAATAATGTATGTACTATTGAGCTTTTAAAATACTTATTAAATATAACCATTAACAGAGCTGCTTTGGTGTCATTTTAAAGAAATAGTGCTATTTTTTTGTACATAGTTGTTGTTATCATTTCAAATTTATATACATATTTCTTTAGATTTTTTTTCCTCACTGTTATTCCAGGGAATTTTTCAACATTCTGTGTACAAAGAAATTGCATTAAATATAACGTTATGGTATCCTTACCTGTTTTCCTGTATCTACAGAATCATTATTTTAGTGTTAAGTTATCTTTATTTTAAGTATTACACTAAGAAGCTTGAGGGAAAGGGTATACAGATATCTTGTATAATCTCAACAGCATCTTAAGTGATCTCACTCTCTCGTTTTTTAAATTTTAATTGTTTTTAAAGACAAAATTATCAATTTGCAACAGGAATAAAGATATAATGCTTAGTGGAAGTCAATTATTCATATTTAACAGGAAAAGTTCAAGTGGATTCTTCCAATTCTTTTTACAAATTGGACAACTTCTTTCGAAGTCACATTTCGCACACTGATGAATAGTTTATCGCACATTTTCTCAGCGTATTTGACGCGTATTATCCTAATATGAAATAGTTGATATGTGCCGTAAACTATTCATGTGTGACGAGAAGTGATTTCGAAAGAAGTTGGATTCCATCAGTCAGTGAAAATGGGAGCCGAAGGGAAGGGGAAGTAAATGCACCATAGCTCTGTCGCAATAGAAGCGTACTACATTACCGGCCGCACAGTCCGTAGTTTCCAAGGTCGCCGGGGTCTAAAGATTTAGGAAAGAGCGCCCTATGCGTCTTCAGTTTTTAACACGGAGTTGAGCATCTGGTATTAATCTGTGGGCACGACTGTAACGTACTGTGTGCACATGCTATGTAGTTACCTCGCAGTGTCAAGAGAGGTGGCTTCGGCGAAGCTTCATTTTGCAGCTCACGGATTCAATTCCCGTCGAATATCCACTTCGATCTTGGGTTATTGATGTTCCTAGTTGGTAGGCGAAAGCTTGGATGGTTTCTCATCTACCACGAGCTAATTTTCCTTTCATTCCGTTTCCTTCTTGTCTTTCAAGTGTGCTTATATGTTTCATGATGGTATGCGGAATTGACAGATGGCGTAAATACTTGTTCAAAGAAACGGTACTTCCCGTGGACGTTATAGGGCTGCCTGGTCGATGGGTCGCTTATCACCTTCTCTAGGAATACAGTGATGGTGTGAAATTGCTGTTTTATGCAGCAAGTGTTCATTAGTGACAACAAACTGATTTATGTCCGAAACTGCTGAGCATTGTTTCAATATTTTGGTCGTAACCAACTCATCATCTAGGACAAACATTTATATCTACTGATTAACAAGAAAGTGGATATGAATAGTGCAATTTAGGAGAGGTCTCCAAGTAATGTTAATGGGTAAAGACAGGCAAATGTGGACGACAGACAATTTTCGACAATTTACAAGTAATATTCTAACTATTCTCCAAATTGTATCAGTGCATAGATCCCAGAGAACTTATAGTTTTAACGTTTAGCATATAGGAATGCATAAATAAGTCATAAACGAAGTATAGAAATTATTGTGTTTCGATGATCTATAATGTTTAGAATGTTTAGAATGTTTAGAATCAGTAATTTAAATTCTAGCTTGTTATTTAGATTACAAGTAACTGAAACACTCGGCGCTGCCCATGATTTGACAATTTGTCCCTACAACTTTCAGACTTGGGTTGCATTTGCCCAATAGTCTCACATTTGGATATTAATTGTTCTTTCACATGTAGCAGTATCGAGAAAGCATTGAAAAAAATGACAGACGATATAAAATGGAGGACAAGAACTGATACAGGGATATTTTTTACTTGTAAAAGTTAATCTTATGTACATACTGCAGTGTAAATAAAGAATTTAAATGTTGATTAACTATATTAAATGTTTATTAACGTCAAAGAGTTAAAACGGTAGCATTGGTAACCCCGACATGATAATAAAACATAAAGAAGTCGCCAATTAAACAACAACACACTGTTCCGTAAATAGAAGTTTTCTGTCGCATTTATTCCATTCTATGACGAATTCCTAGCACTGCAGACTGCACTGTAAGTTGTGAATTTGGAAACATAAACAGTAGGAATTAATTTTGGAATGGCAACCCAGGAAAACAACGATGTTTCAGCCGTAGGATGCGAAACTAACAAGGATAGCGTTAAGATTCCTCCATTTTGGTCTGAAAAGCCCTAAATTTGGCTTTTCCAAGAGGCCGCCCAGTTCAGTATTAATAGATTCATATCAAAGATTGACAATTAATTTATTAATTACAATTTACAATAAAATATATGGCTGCCAAATCACTCTGTCGTCAGTTAACAGTTTTTGGTGGAGATATTCAAGATTTTCTGGAAATCATGCTGACTCACCATGATAGCAAATACTATTCTGTATGGAATTTGGAGAACACTTGTCTTCTGCTCCACAACCACTTTCCTGAAAGCCACATAGTGGTAGTGAGGCCATCAAGGATGCATTTCAAGACATTTAGTTATAACTTCAATTGTAACATCTGTGGTATTCCACGCCATTCGGCAACACATCATGCACTATAACATCTACAACGTTTATTGCAAGGTATTTCACAGCGGCTACGTTTAATGTCCCCATCAGAGTTGCATCTCTGTTCTTCATGGTCATCAGAAAAATTCCTCAAAACTATGTACCGGATTCAGATAAACACGGTACACCATCACTTTGGTGGACAGAGCAGCACAAATTTAACAACACTCATTCTAGTTCTTAATGGACGAGTGGTGCTCAATCAAATCCTCTATGAGTTTCACCGTCTAAGAATGGTAGCTCCAGAAGTTGGCACAATGGTGAAATTCATATCTAATATAAAGGTCATGTACTGGCTCGATGGAGGACACATTGGTGCGAAAAACACTTGGATTACATCTTGAATTCTCCTGACGACATTAAACTAGGCATTACAATACACGTTCACGTAACCCATTCTCAGGTACAAGATGTACATTGCCTTTCGTTGAAGAAGAAACAGAAGAGGTTTATCGATATTTTACGAAAACTATGGCCACCTGAACCTGAATCGCAGATCCTTACACTTCGAAAATCAGGTTGCAAGTATACTCACACATTTTGAAATGCTTGATGTCTTTGGTCAGAAAAATAATTTTGCCAGATGTTGAGATGTTTGTGACCCCATTGACTTCCAAAGCCAATATGTTTGCCTTATTCAAATACTATTCGACTATGATGTAGCAGTATCGAGTAGGCATTGAAAAAGCAGAAGACGATCGACGATATAAAATGGAGGACAAGAACTGATACAGATATTTTTTGTTACTTGTAAAACTTAATTATATACATACTGCAGTGGAAATAAAGAATATAAATGGTGATTAATTTTATTAAATTTTTATTAACGCCAAAGAGTTAAAACGGTAACATTGGTGACCCCAGCGTGATAATAAAACATAAATAAGTCGCCAATTAAGCAACAGCACACTGTTACGCGAATATAAGCTTTCTGTCGCATTTGGTTCATCATGTGACGAATATCCAGCATAGACTGTAGACTGTGCTGTAAATTGTGTATTTAGAAACATAAATAGGAATTAATTTTGAAATGGCAACCCAGGAAAACAACGATGTTCCAGCCGTAGGATGCGAAGCTAACAAGATTAGCGTTAAGATTCCTCCATTTTGGTGTGAAAAGCCCGAAATTTGGTTTTTCCCAGAGGAAGTCCAGTTTAATATTAATAGAATTACATCAGAGAATCACAATTAATTTATTAATCTATTAATTACAATTTACAATCAAATATATGGCTGCCAAATTGTAGAGGGCACCGTTGTCATATAGAAACCTTTTAGAGGGATTAGGATTTCAGGAGGCAGTGAAAAATGCAGATAGTGAAAAGTGAACAATTAAAATATAGATTAAGAAATATCTTGTAAACATATTTTATTAAAATTTGATGTTATATAATTAATAAATATGAATACAAGAGAGCAATAAAATGGTAACCCCGACGTGATTCGAACACGCAACTTTCCCTGTTGCCGGTTAACAGTTTTGAGGGAAGATATTCAAGATTCTCTGGAAATTATGCTGAGTCACCATGACAACAAACATTATTCTGTATGGAATTTGGAGAAGACATGTCTTCTGCTCCACAACCACTTTCCCGAGAGCCACATAGTGGTAGCAAGACCATCAAGGATGAATTTCAAGACATTAAGTTATGATAACTTCGTCAATTGTAACATCTGTGGTATTCCACGCCATTCGCCAACACATCATGCACTACAGCACCTACAACGTTTACTGCAAGGTATTTCACAGCGGCTGAGTTCAATGTCCACATCAGAGATGCATCTGTGTTCTTCATGGCCGTCAGAAAAGTTCCTCAAAACTAAGTACCGGATTCAGATAAACTTGATACACCGTCACTCTGGTGGAGAAAGCTGCTCAAATTTAACAGCACTCATCTAGTTCTTATTGGGTGAGTAAAGGTTGTGTGGTACTCTATCAAATCCTCTACGAGTTTCTCCGTCTAAGAATGGTAGCTAGAGAAGTTGACACAATGGTGATATTCATATCTAATATAAAGGATATGTACTGGCTGGATGGAGGACACACTGGTGCGAAAAACACTTGTATCACATCTTGAAGTCTCCTGACGACATTAAACTACGCATTACAATGCACATTCACGTAACCCCTTTTCAAGAACAAGATGAATATCATCTTTGGGTGAAGAAGAAAGAGAAGAGGTTTGTAGATATTTTACAAAAACTAGGGTCACCAGAACCTGAACCGCAGATCCTTACACTTTGAAAATCAGGTTGCAAGTGTACTTAAACATTTGGAAATGCTTGATGCTTTTGGTCAGGAAAATAATTTAACCAGATTTTGATATGTTTGTGACGTCATCGAGTTCCAAAAATATGTGGTTGCCTTATTCAAATACTATTCGACTATGATGTAGCAGTATCTTGTAGGCATTGAAAAAGCAGAAGATGAGAGACGATATAAAATGGAGCACAAGAACTGATACAGATATTTTTTGTTAATTGTAAAAGTTAATCTTATGTACATACTGCACTG
>CM060947.1:148068395-148145895 GCA_030765055.1 Mantis religiosa
ATGTTCGAGCAACTGCCGTTATCAGTGCCGAATATATAGATAATCTGCCACCTTTTGTGGCCAATTGCATATCAAGTGAGAGTTGAAATTCTAATACAGTTTGCTTGTGTTAAAGATTATCTTTGCTAAATTTTGGTCGAAATCGAAGCCTGAAAAAAAAACCTTTTAATTTCATTAACATCGCATGGAGACAACGAAAATATGGGTGCGAAAACAGTTTTGAGTAGTGAAAGGTGCTTCATAACATTCATTGATCATAGCGGTTTGCGGAAGGTGAATGGAGTAAAAATGCCAATGTACTCCTGCTTAGCTCTTTTCTTAGACCTCTGTATCCCGTTGATCCACAACTTGAACATCATAACCGTCTTTCTCTCAAGAGAGAGATGAAAGTAGTTTGTTGAGGTCGTCCTAACCATAGCCTTTGAACGCACGTTTGGTTGTATATGGCTAGTAGTACTTTGCCAGTCATTCACTTTCTTTTCGGAAGCAAGAAATTTATATCACAAAACTGCTTTGTAATGCACCTCTTCAGTAGAGAGTTTTAGCACCCATCTGCTTCTAAGATGTGCGGGTTTACTGCATATAACTTAGTTTTATTGTGGGAACCTGCGGTGTGTTACATTGGCATATTATATAAGTCATGGGGACTGTGAATATGATGAAATGTAGTGCCTCAATAGAAATTAATTCCAGCCGTAATATCTACTTTTATTCCAGCAACATTCTCTAAACTGTTGCAATAACATCAGAAGAAAGTCCTTAATATACTACATTTTAGGCAGTTCAAACGCATGTAGAACTAAACTTGGGAAATAGGAAATATTATAAACCTTTAACTGTTCAAAAAGGTGTGGAAACGTTATTTTTGTACACTGAAAACAATAAAGAGATCATACCGCACCATTCCTAGTAACAATTGTTTATTTTTAAGCGCAAGTATATGTAACTAACTCTTGTTTCTTAAAATGTATATCCTAGCCTCGCTGCTATATATATGCTTCTGCGCCTCCTTTCCTTCTTCTTTCCCCTGATTGGCTAATACTCACCAATGAATGACGATGTATAAGTATGACAAACAAGCTGTGTGCAATGCAAGTTCAAGCGAAAAGAGTGATCAAAACAGTGATGATAGATGCAATATTTTTATCATTCTAGAGGCATGTTTAAAACAAGACTCTTCCTACTCATTTGTTGATAAGAATTTACCTCATTACTGATGCAGTAGCAGTGTTTCGTAGTCTATTTTATTTATACGGTTATAGAAATATAAATTTGGAAATTCCCTTCGAGTAAGCTAAACGCCTATGTTGAATAAGGAACCAGTTTGTTTCGCACAGGGAGCCATGGGACTTAATGACCTCGTTGTCGACGGGCCCTTAAACCCCACACACATATTCTTATCGCATGACAGATGAGTGACATGCGTGGCATATAAAGGCAAAGCTGAATGAAACTGTTATAAATAAAATCTTATGAACATAGAAAAATGCAGTCATGATGTGCAATCATTACAGTACAGCTTTGTTAGAGCCAATTGTCCATCTATCTCTCTATAAAATGCATACCTATTTAATTACGTACCTATTTAATTACGTACAAAATATACTGGTTACGTATTTCGGTTCCTGATTTATGTCTTCTATTGACACCTGTTATTCCATTCCTCCTTTTCTCCATTTCTTTTCATCATCGTTCTCATATTCTGCAGTCCAAGTATTTCTGGGTCTACTCTCTTCTTCTCCCATGTGTACACCATTTCCAAACTTTTTGGTATTCTTTCCTCTGACATATTCCTGATGCGTCCATTTAAGTTGTTTATATTATACATATTCTACCGAGGGGGATGGCTCAACTATGTGGCCGCATTCGAGAGTTCGTGGGTAGATCCCCATGGCCAACCTTCATGAACCATGTTTTTCTTCTTCTTTTTACTTTTCTTCGGGGATAATTAGACAAATGCTGGGGAGGTTCACTGCATTTCCTGAATTTCCTCTCCTTACATTCCATTTCTCTTCCCATTTCCCTTAACAGCTTCACCCTTAACAGGATTGACCCGTGGCTGCATGGCAGGGAAAAAGAATACTCTCTGTAAACCTCCATTAACACGCCGAGCGGTTTCCGGCTTTGAGTCCCCCGGGAATGTGTACACCTCCAGGCGGAGGGAACCAGTTGCACTGGAAGCAATTGGAACATCAATCTGGAACGGTTAGAGATTCTGTCTTCTCTGTCAGGAGTCTGATCCGGTCGCCCTCTGTCTCTTTTCATCTCACTACTACATCTCCAGGCGTCCTCTTGTGGAGCACAGCAAAAAGGGTCACATAACCGAAGTGGCCAAGTCTCTCTACCTAACATTCTATCACAGAATTCTAAACTTTCAATTTGTCCTTAATAAAAATGTTCCGTCTTTTCTCTGGTTTTGACCTTAAAAAGCACACATTTAAACAATCACATCCCTCACATATAATATTGCGTGTGGTGCGCAATTTTGGAAACAATTCTACCGATTTTACTATCAAATTGTTTTATTTATTTTAAAGTAAAGAATTGAAATTAAATAAATAATTAAGTTATTGTAGAGAATAACACCGTTCTTCCGGACGGTTATAAAGGCTATAAAGTATTTGCAAAAAAAAAAAAAAAAAATAACGATATTGGAGAATTTTTTAAAAATGCATATCACTAAATTTTAATCTATTTTCATTTATATAACTATCACAGAATATGTACTGTCTTTTTTTGCGAACACGACCGATTTTTAATTTCTTCAAACTTTCATTGGACAGCTCCAGATACTTTAAGTTTAATTTATGAGGTAAATTGTATATCGTGTTCATATCATCAAACTTTACTCTGATTTTATTGAGCCTAGTTATCAAGTAAATATTTTTCTATGATTTTGACAATATACAGCAAAATTTGATTTTGAAATGCAGAAAAAATAATAAGCTACTCTACAAGTTAAAAATAAGAAACTTCTGCCATTCTTATTTTCTACCATGACTTATCTAAGCAAACTTTATGCATTTATACTCAAATAACCCTATTAAATGTATAACTCTCAAAAGTTACCTCCAACCACTTTAACTGCTTATATCGAACTCCACACTGTTCAACTCATCTGGTCAGAACATGCGCACTTATACTACACGAACAGATAAAAACACAGGTTACCTCATTTACTAAAGCATATTTTCAATCATAGGGCATCTCTAATGTTTAAGAACTACCGCGGAAATTGAGGGAGAAGTTGAACAGAGACGGGAAGAGAAAAACAAAAATAGAGAGACAACGAGGAGTCTCACAATTTAACTCAATAACACTTGTAAAGCTGCGGATTCTGTTATATAGTAATAAATATAGTGTGTCGTTTAACGAATAAAAACGTATAGATAATTCCAAATATTTTGAGTGAATACTATTCTTGTTGAGTATATAAAAGGAAATCATGCGTCTTCCTTCCAAATAATGATAACATTTTTTTCTAAAAAAAAAAAAAAAAAAAAAAAAAAATGTGTATGGTGTCTTTTGTCTTTAACATTATAAAACTGAGTGTAGCATTTGTAGAGAACCTCTCAAGGGCAGGTCGATAAGTTTATCCCGTCAAAGTTAATTTTGTTAAATTCATGGTCAAATAGCTGGGGAATATCTAAATGCCTTTTAGATTCATTGGTATACTTTATCTAAACAGGTTTATTATTAAGAAAAATGTTTTTTCCTTCAACTGCACAATCTTTTGATTAAAAATTTTAAGCGGTTTTCTAATATATAATTAAAGAGACCATTTAAATTTATAATTTTAAAATGTGTATCTTCAATATTTTGTGATAAAGAGGGTATTTTGCATCTGAAATTATAATTTAAAGAAAATACTGTTGAATACCAAAATGGAGAAAACAAATTCAAGCATATATGAAAAGAGAAAAAAATCACACTATGGCTTGACCAAACGGAAACAGTCATGTTTAACAAAAGTAACAATTTTTAGAAGAAACTTCCGCTAATAGGCTGAAGTTTAATAATATGTACACCTATATATTAATATGGGTGCTAAATAATGTTACATACTATTTGGTATTGAACCTTTGCCATTCACAAACGTATAAAAATATAAAAAATCACATTTTAAATTACAAAATAAAAAAGAAGGAAAAAGAAAAAGAAAATGGAAAAATATCCTCATTGTTTCACTGTCCTGTTCGCTGTTAATTTACATCAATTTCTTACGTTCCTTAAAACTTGGACACTCAGACACTTCTCAGTTCTGTGTACACGTCTCAGTTCCGACTGGTCCACTTTTTCTCAATGTCAGCTCTTTATTTTTATTTAGGCCATGTTTATCATTGTACTCCAAAGTTTGTAGGATTATTATCAGTGTAATTATTAGTATTATTATTTTATTATCATCATTGCTGTTTATTGTGAAGTGGCAGTCGAAGTAGCGTGTTTAACTATAGCTAAATATAGATTTCATCTACAATGATAAAAAATACATCAATTTAAAGATAAAATTCCAATTTTAGAACCACAGAAAAGATTTCAGTCAATTTTCGACAATTTTTGTCGTTTAATCCCCCTTGGATATTTCAGATGTTTAGACAAAATGTTTAAATTTAGTTGAAAGCTTTAAACAATAATTAAAATTTGTTGATATGCCTAGCCTATCAATATTTTAATTTTTAAGTAGGTAAGCTATATTCAAGATTTAACTAGTAGCTCGAAATCAAAAGAACTTGCAATGTGCCTAATCTCCTTTAAAGTATGACAATCTCAAAGTAATTTTTGAGGTCATCTTGGTGATTTGCCGTATATATGAATCAAGGAGAATGACTTATTAATATGCGTTTCGGTATTTCATCACAGTGACAGTGAAACTGAGACGATACGGAAAGCTCAAAATTCATGGCTCGAATATCGATCGTGGCATTGAATTCTTCAAATCGGATTTGTGTTTTCAATTTTAGCCTTCAGGTGGAAAGAACAGATAGCTTATATTTCTATTCAAGCATACGAAGAAGACATGGGTTAATCTTAAATTGGTTAAACTCAGTACACAATCATAGGTACCTAGTTTACACGAGGGGCAATCAAATATTAACAGGCTTTTGTTTTTTGCGCACGCATAGAGTGTCGTATGGGTTTGAAGCTTTTATAGCACATGCATTGAGGTCCCTGGAAGGGGACAGTGGCTTTGAGAATTCGTTTAGCTATGTCACTTAGTTACTGCCGAGATATCTGTGAGAGAGGTGCATCCAGCTGCTGCGCAAGGAGTAGTAATCAAGTTTCTTGTCAATGAAAATGTTGGTGCAGCTGAAATTCGCCGTCGGTTACTCCCACAGTTTGGGTAAACAACCCTTTCATGGTCCAGAGTTAACATTGGTGCCATGAGTTTAATAAAGGACGTGAACGTGTCAAAAACTTGGCCCACCCTCGCCGCCCATGCACCAGCATCAATTCAGAAAACATCCAAGCTGCTCAAGACATCATTGAAGGTGATCGCCACATCAGTGCTTGAGATTTGTCGACAACTTGTCATAAGTTATGGGAGTGTCCAATCGATCATTCGAAGGGAACTGAAATTGCTCGTTGGGTTCCGCGGTATCTGACTGCAGAACAGAAAGCAGTCCGAGTTCAAATGTGTCGCACGCTTCTCACGCACTACGAAGAGGAAGGTGATGCTTTTCTGGACAGAATCATCACTTGTGATGAGACATGGGTACATCATTACACACCCATATCAAAGAGGGCCAGTCTGGAGTGGAGGAGGAGTGGAGAGCAACCGCCAGTGAAAGCCAAGTCAAGACTGTCTGCAGGGAAAGTTTTGGCCACAGTGTTCTGAGACTCGATAGGTGTCCTTCTCATTGATTTCCTCGAACAACAAGGACATCGACGACGGACCATTAATGCTGCCTTCTACTGTGACCTCAGTCAAGTTCGAATTGCTTTCCGGCCAAAACGTCGCAGTAGCCCGATCATAAATGTGTTAATTCTGCAGGATAATGCCAGACCACACATTGCAGCACCAACACAGCAAAAATTGGCTAAAATGCACTGGACTGCCCTTCCACATCCACCCTACAGCCCAGGCCTATCACTGTGACTTCTTCATGTTTGGTCCACTCAAAAACAGCTCTTGGAGGACATCATTTCACAACCAATGAGGAGGTGAAATACTTCGTGCGCAACTGGCTCTGCATCCGTCCTCGTACTTTTTTTGAAACTGTCATTTAAAAACTGCCTGTCTGTTGGAACAAATGCATAGAAAAGATGGGTGAATATGTAGAAAAGTAAGGAAAATGTTAATTTAAATTATTCTTCATGAATACATTTTCTGGAACGGAAGGCCTGTTTATATTTGATTTCCCCTCCTATATAGTGCTTTCTAAAACAGACAAATCGAACATACCAATTGCTAAAATTATACATAAAAGTTTTGAAAGTAATCTGTGGCAAAATTTAAAATATTACTGAAATTAGAGCACAACCAATAACGGTATATATGAAAAACATTCTAAAAGTTTTAGGAAAGCTACGATCCCAGGAAGTTGATATTGTATACGAGTTTGAAGAATATTTCACAAAAATTAGCAGATATTGTGACAACGGTACAGAATTAAGGAAAACTTGTTTTGCGAGCCTCCTAGGAAGTTTTAAAAAATTGCATATTCGAATGTGACACATTATATTTTGTCTGAAGAGCACTTGTCAACGTGTTTGGCTTAAGTTGACATAAAATTAGAGATGACGTATGCTATACTCCAAAGGTATAGGAGTTTTAGAATTGTTTTGGAATATATCTTTTTCAAAGTGTACCAAACCTATTGCATAATTTTTTCCAGTAAACGAATGCGCCGAAATGTAATGCTAGGTCTATATGGACTATACTATTGTTCATCACATCCCTTTTCTCCCTTTCATCTTTAAGTGCGGAGTAACATCTTCTGTACAGTGTGAGTAATGCCAAAAGCTTGGCAGTGGTCAACGCGGATATAATTTAATCTGTGAGAGAATGTCGAGAACATCTTGATATACACGGCTGTTTTTTCATCCTTTTACCTCACCTTTAAAACCCTCTGTAGGGAAAAGCTGATCTTTTTTTTCTGTAATTACACTTATAATGCTAATATTCTGACTTAGAGAATATTTAAATGACTTCAAAATGTTTATTCTATGACCTCAAAAAGTATTAAAAAGACCTAAAAACAAAGAAGGACTTAAAAACAATCTTCAGTTGTTGATACATTCGTTTTTACATTGCGCATGCATCCGTGCTTTCTGTCCGGCACCGCCATACATTACAGGCATAGAAGCGCACTCGAAAAATACAACGGAAATAGAACGTAGGGAAAATTATGAAAAGTAAATCTTGGTATTATTCTTTTTTTTATTTACGTCCTCCAACGTTAAGTTATATCGGACGGTGAATGAATTGGGTGAAAAGGTGGTCAAATGAGCCCAGGGTCCATGGAGCTTAGAGTTACCCGACATTCGTTTTAAAGGATAAGAGAAAACCCCGGAAAAACCTTATCCAGGTAACTCGGCCTGACCGAGATTCGAACTCGGGACCTCTTGAACGTGAGGCAGACATACTACCATCTACGCTACCGAGGCGGGCGCATTTGTCGATTTGAACAACGTGGCCGGGGCCGCCAATTCCCCCCTCCCTTACAGTATACTTGGTGTCACTTGAAATCATGCACACTTCGCGGCAGTAGCCGAACCAGTTCGTTACAATCCGTTAGCTCACACATGTATTTCCTACGGAGCACTCCATTATCGTCGTGTCATAGGGTTGTTTATGTGCAAAGCAGAGCATGAGTAACAAAATTTGACCGGGCGCTAACTTAGCCTGCTCAAACCATGTTCCTTTGCACACGGACTGCGTCACCTATGTCTGGGCGAGGCTAACGGAAGAGACAGGCTAAGCTTCGTTTGAATCAGCTGATAACAGCAGTCCCAACCTGTGCAGTATAGGCTTTGGGCTGTATGTCGTTCGTGTGGTCTGTGTGATATTACGTTTGTTTTACTTTGTTAACTAGTGAAATGAATAATATTTAGTGGTTCAGGTTAGTGAAAAATTGTTATGTTATCATGTAGTTAACACACATTCCAGTTTGTTCTTAAATTTTATGTATTTAGTAGTGTTTTCAAGTAGGCTGTAAGTTAACCTCTGGGAACGTTCTAACGGCTTCGATGCCATATTGCATTTTCTTACTTGAACTTAGATTGAAGCACTTATTTTAGTAAATTCTGCTTATTCTTTTATTATACGGGTGATATTACATAGTTCTGTCTTTGTTTAAATGTACAGAAAAATTATCTCCATTATTGAACGAAATAATAACTTCTGTGTTCAACCACATGGTGGATACAAGTTAATGTTACTATTACTATTATTTTCCTTTTTAGGCACTCAGAGTTGTAAAAAATGCCTCGACGTTGTATTGTCCTTGGGTGTAGATCAAATTATGACACAGAAAGTGAAAAAAAACACAATATTTTCACTACCATAAGACGAAAATCTTCGTAATATCTGGCTACGGCATATTCCGACGGATTTTTCGAAATTAAAAAATCATTTTGTGTGCATAAATTATTTTGAGGAGTCTTGTGTTATAAGAATAGACAGGATTTCTACTTCAAAGGGAGAGGTGATAGAATATGAAAGAAAAATCCCTAAACTCACAGAAAATGCTGTACCAATAATATTTCCTAATACACCCTCTTACTGTTCTAAAACGATTCCCAAAATAAAACGTCTTGCTGATAAAGAAGACGAAAATTTGGTCCAGGCATTTTGAGACAGTATTCAATCAAATAAACAGCACGTGGAAAGGGATTTAATAAATAATGTAGATAGCATTATTTCTTTTGTAGATATAAGAAAAATCAATTCCAGTAAGTCTAATTGGACAGTAATTAAGGAAGAGGGAACAATTTATATTTGTTTAATGGGTATAAATAATGACACACCTTGTGTCATTTCTTTTATAACAGTCAAAGATGATTTAACTTATACTGTTGTATTGGACAACGTTTGCATCAATGCTTCTAGTACTAATAATGTGAAAAAATTGAATTCATTAAATGTTTTGGATAGTATTATGACACAAATTGAAAATGGTGAAATATTACCCACAGTTAGAGATAAAACAGCTGCTACAGTCTCTACCAAACCATGATGATAATGAGCATATGAAGTTTATTGTAGAGCAATTAAATCTGTCACAGACTCCAAAGAATAACAGGCGTTATGGCAACAAATGCATGATTCTTGCTTCCACTCTGTATGTCCATTCATCATCCGCCTACAATGCACTAAGAAAAGGCGATATGTTGATTTTGCCACACCCACGTACACTGCAGAAACTAATTTCGTTCTGTGAATTGTCCTTGGAAAGTAGTTCTTACTTGGAAAACAGATTTAAACATTTAAAGAGTCATGAACACTTAGTATCTCTCGTGATGGATGAAATATAGCCACAACTGTCATTTAAAGGAGGTGCGATTTATGGCAGTAGTGCAACTGATCCTCAGAAGTGTGCAAAAACCGCTCAGTTCTTCATGATATCCTAACTACTTTCTAAATATGTTGATGTCGTTTCGATTATACCAGTTATCAATTTAACAAGTGAACAGCTGAAGACACACATTATAGAAGTTCTGGGTATGTTGGGTATGTATCACCCTTCCTGGCCGATCTGTACATGAGTGCACTAGAAATAAGGATCACTAAAGGTTTCCCATGGATGTTCAAATTCTGGCAAAGATATGTAGATGATATATTTGCCATAGTGCCAAAAAAACACATCAGTGATGCACTAAAACTTTTAAATATTCAAGAAAAAAGCATCAAGTTCACTGTAGAAGTTGAAAAAGACGAGTATTTACCATTTTTAGATCTAAAAATAATCAGAAATAAAAATAGAATAAACTTTGGCATTTACAGAAAACCAACACAGACAGACAACTACATAAAAGCTAATGGCTACAATCCAGGTTCCCACATACAGGCAATCTTTAACAGTTTAGCACACAGACTGGTTAACATCCCTCTCACAGCAGAAGAATACAAAATAGAATACAACAAAATTATTCAAATAGCACAGAAAAATGACTTTCCCAAATCACTAGTAGACAAAAAAGTGAACTTAGCAAATAAGAAGAAACTACTAAAGGAAACCACAACCCTCTCAGCTACGGAAACTAAAATGATCTTCAAAAAATTCACTTACTATCCATGGGCCTTTGATAAATTCAAAAAAGTCTTCAAAAAACAAAACATTCAACTAGCACCAGTCAAACATTTCTCCTTAAAAAACCTAATTTGCTCAAACATCAAAGATACCATACCATCTAACAAAAAATCTGGTATATATCAAATTGAATGCTGTGACTCTGTAGTCAAATTTATATTGGAAAAACCAAAAGAAATTTAGAAACAAGAGCAAAGGAATACTTTAGGAACATAAAATACAAACAATTAGAAAAATCAGCAGTTGCCACGCATTTTTGGGAAAAAACCCCACCACATAAATCCAGAACCAAAATTATTAAAACATACAACAGGAAAAGAAGAACTGTCCATATGGGAACATATCTTTGTTTCAAAAAATAGGAACAAAGTATTCAATTTTGACATCCCCCAGAAAGATTTGTTCAGCAAATTCCTCGAACCGCCACCAGAGGAGACCGATGACAAAATATTGCCAGCTACACCAATGAGAACCAGTCGATGTTCGGCTGAAGATAGAGGGAAGGCCTCTGAAACTAGTTCTGGGAAAATTTAAAAGTAAGTGTTGTTTAGTGTCATTAATCGACTCCCAATTAATTTAATGTTGGAAAGAATTGGTTTTACAGTTATCAGCTTAATTGCAGACAGTAAAATTGTGAAAAGAAAAGCATATGTACTTATGACCCCAAATAAAATTTTGCAGCCTAGCATTACACACCCACTAGACTCATCAAGAAGGCTTTTCTTTATATTTGACACCGTCCACATTTTAAAATGTCTCAGAAATAATTGGGAGACCAAAAGAAATGCAAATAAGACCTTATATTTTCCTGATTTCAATCATCACTCCAATATACTTTCAGCTCAATACAGGCACTTAGAGTATGAAAAAGAAAAGAAAAACCTAGTTAAGTATGGGCACACACTTTCCACCAAAGTGTTATATCCATCGTCAATTCAGAAGCAGAATGTGAGCTTGGCATTGAAAATTTTCAATGACAATAACATTGTGGCCTTGAAACATGTCACAAAAGATCTTTGTGTTTCTGAATATATTGATGAGACTGCAAATTTCTTAAATATCATTGTTAGCTGGAGAAAAATAGTTAATGTTAAAAGTGTGTTCGAAGGGAAACGATTCAATGATCCATACAGAGAGGCCATTAAAAGCCAAAGAGATATGCAATTTGAATTTGTAAGTAAATTGTGTCATTGGCTAAAAATTTATAGGGTGTGTGTTCCATCAGTAAATGCTTTAACTCCACAGACATTTCAGTCCTTGATTACTACGCTGGAATATCTCCTGGAAATCATTCCATATCTATTTGAGAAATACAACATAGATTACATTTTGCTAAGCAAATTTCAGAGTGATAATTTGGAGGGTCGTTTTGGATCATACAGACAGCTAAGTGGTGCAAATTACTATATAACTTACTTACAGGTATTGGAAATTGAGATTTAAAAATACTGTGTTGTTTGCTGCTCATAATGGTAGTGTAAATTTGAAATACCTACCCAGCACAATTATGATAATGATATTGACCTGAATGTTTTTTCTTCTATTCTGGATGAAGAGTTTGAAATGCAAGTAATTCCTAATGATACAGTGCGAATACTGACATATTTGGGGGGATTTGCATCTAGACAAGTGCTACATAAATCTAAGTGTAAAATATGCAGTTCATGGCTCCAATTAAATAAACAAGTGGAAGTCGATTCTTCATATGACTTTGTAAAGGACTTGGACATAGGAAAATTAACATTACCCACAGACAAAGTGGTATTCACTGTTGGTTTGGCATGGTATACAATGTCATTATTAGCAAGAGACTCTCAAAATTTCTTAACCTCTGGGAAACAGCTCTCTGTAGGTCAGAAAATTTGTAAAATTAAACTTCTGAGATCAGATGTACACAATACTGCTGCTTAATGTAAATGTTTACATAAGAAGACCCTATTTGAGAAACTGGATAGTGTTACTCTTTGTGTTAACAAAATATTGATTAGTAATTTTGTAAAAATGACCAATGAGAAATCTTGTGATTCAGGCACTACAAGAAAAGTGAAAAAACTGAAAACATAAATTTTGGCATTATTTGTGATCATAAGACTTCTTCCATAAACAGTTTTGAAGGATTACATTACATTCTGTACTTTGTTTATACTCAGTCTATATATCAGTGTTAAACCTGTGGATTTATCACTAATATATGTAAAAATAATTATGCTAAAGTATGGAGTTTGACAAAATACAAGGAACACCTCATACGTTTGGTACGTATATCTCCATATAGTGGTGTAATTGCATATAACTTTCATTTGTTTAATCATTTTCTCACCATTTTTTTTTCTAGGTATTATCCTAATATTTTCATTCATAGTTCCTGATTCGATAAACAATTATTTTGGCATTATTTGTGATCATAAGACTTCTTCCATAAACTGTTTTGATGGATTACATTACATTCTGTACTTTGTATGTACTCAGTGTATATATCAGTGTTAAACCTGTGGATTTATTACTAATATCTGTAAAAATAATTATGCTAAAGTATGGAGTTTGACAAAATACAAGGATCACCTCATACGTTTGGTACGTATAAATATCTCCATATAGTGGTGTAATTGCATATAACTCTCATTTGTTTAATCATTTTCTCACCATTTTTTTTCTAGGAATTATCCTAACATTTTCATTCATAGTTCCTGATTCGATAAACAATTATTTTGGCATTATTTGTGATCATAAGACTTCTTCCATAAACTGTTTTGATGGATTACATTACATTCTGTACTTTGTATATACTCAGTGTATATATTAGTGTTAAACCTGTGGATTTATCACTAATATCTGTAAAAATAATTATGCTAAAGTATGGAGTTTGACAAAATACAAGGATCACCTCATACGTTTGGTACGTATAAATATTTCCATATAGTGGTGTAATTGCATGTAACTCTCATTTGTTTATTTAATTACCTCACCTTTTTTTCTAGGTATTATCCTAACATTTTACATTCATAGTTCCTGATTCGATAAACAATTAAACTGAAATTATTGTGCGAGAAATATAAGTAATTTTTTTTAGGAAAAGGGGATTCAAAATATTTTCTGAAAACTTTATTTGAAGGTGAGCGATATACTCTATCTTATCATTTATACATTATTTCTTTATTCTTTAAAGTATTATGTTTATAGATATAAAAAGTATAATAAGATAAGTGGTATATATTATAAATACGTAAGTAATTATAAGAAACATAATATAGCTTAGTACTACGAGCATACCAAAAATCAGTTCCGAGACATAAAATCCCTGCTAATATAATATTACTTGTATAATTATGTTAATTAATGTATAATTGTCTAGAATGATGAACATATGTGAAATACTGTTTATTCATAATCATTCAGTTCACTAACAAAACAATGTAACTTCTGCGCTACGCTGTCCACTCTCTCAGACTGCCTGTGTGACGTCACACGAAAGTTTCCCTGTCGCGCCGAAGCCGGTCTATTTCGTTAGGCGCGTGTCTGGGGCGCTTTTGCAGAGGTTGGCTACAAGTTTTACATATCTTTCTCATGTTGGCTGCAACGCCAGAACCGGTTGTTCGTCTGCTTGCGCATGCGTATATGTGCAGCTTTGGACTTTTTCGCATCGCAAAAAATAAAGTTTCTCAGCAATCTCTTCCCCACTCCAACCCTCCCCCCATTTTCCGTTTCCACTTTCTTTCTTTTTCCGTCCAAGTTGTTACCACGGAGAAGCCTTTGAACGCTTTTTACACACATTGACATTTTTTGCCTATCTCGAAACAATTGATAAGTGAAAATAATTTGCTAGTATGGAAGAATATATTTATGAATAGTGAATACACGTTGAAAGTTGTGTAAATGCATTTCTAAGGATTTATTTTTTCATCGCAAAATTTTATGTTATGTTATGTTATGTTATGAAGCTTCCTGAACTCCTCTCCAAGAAAAGTGTTTTAGGGTGGAGAGGAGAGTCCGTGTCTGCGTGTGACTGTTAACAGTACAGCTGGGAAACAAAAGGTCGATTAAATACCAAACTCGGTATTTAATTAAGTTCTAAATCTTTCAAAGATGTGATAGGAAGATTTTTCAAGAAAATCACCTCATCCCAAACTAATCTGTATATTAAAAAATCTTCAAAATATTTTATCTTTCCAAAATTATCCCTAAACAATTTCATTAAAATACCAAGTGTTTGACATATTTTTATGATAACGTAGTTTTTACAGTTAGAATTTTGTGAGAATATCTTCTCAATCTTCTTAATTTTGATGACATGTGAATAACTGGTAAACCATATGAAATAGAAAAAGTCTTGCTACAATAAAATGCAGATGCCGTTAAGGCATACAATTAATATCAAATATATTTATTTCCGAGATTTTTTTGTTTAAATTTTCCAATATATTTTTTCTTAAATGAGAAATATTTTTCCTCTTTTGAGCATGCAAAGAAAATGGAATTTCAGTCATTGCATAGCGACCAGCTGTTAAAAATTTGACTATAGCTTAAGGTCCATTGTATTCTATTCCCTATAACAAAATACGAAATAAAACCTTTCTACAAATGTTTATTTCGATAAATGTTTATTTCTCTACACATAAAGTAGAGAGAAAGCCTGACTCCAGTGGCTTGGGAGGGACGAGCCGAGCGTCAGGTCTTGCATACAGGGAATTTTGCGCGTCTCAGTCGTCGGCACTGGCTAGTTCTACTTCCCATACGTCTTTGCGGTTCGTTTATCTCATCCATGAAACAGTTGTTATTAATTTCAAAACCCAAGGCATTAATTTTATACCTGTTATTCTAAATTTGTTTAAAAATGCTTGAAAAGAAATCATTAAAACTGTTGGAAGTGTTTTTAATGTGAACGAGTTTGCCTGGCCCCGTAGCTCAGTCGGTAGAGCACTTGCCTGCCGTGGCCGCCTCGGTAGCGTCGTGGTAGCATGTCTGCCTCACGTTCAAGAGGTCCCGAGCTCGACTCTCGGTCAGGGTGAGTTACTTGGATAGGGTTTTTCCGGGGTTTTCCCTTATCCTTCAAGACGAATGTCAGGTAACTCTAAGCTCTATGGACCCTGGACTCATTTGAGCATCATTTCACCCATTCCATTCATCGTCCGATATGACTTAACGTTGGAGGACGTAAATTACAAAAAGAAAAAGAAAACCTGCCTGCCGTGGTAGGGGTCCCGGGTTGGATTCCTGGCAGTGGGTGGAGGTGGGAATTTTTCTCCGACCAAGATAGTTCATCTTCCCCAGAGTCTGGAAGTGTGAATGAGAGAAAGAATGTGTGCGTGATCTAATGATTAAAAAGTCAACGAATACGAGTTATCACCTTCGATATGTTCCAAAAGAGAACGGCCGCCGATATGACCATTCCAAGTTAAAAAAAAAAAAAAAACGAGATTAATCAATAAATGAAAGAAAGACTGTAATATAGAGTGAGCTATGAATTTGAATTATGAGTGGAGGCGTTTGTCGTTAAGACAACGCGAATCGATAATCTTGGGGCCTCCATAAAAAAGAGGCGGAGTGTTAAGACGTGTTTTTAAAATGACGTTCTTTTCCTTTTTTCTTTTTTCTTTTTTTTTTTTTTAAGACGCCAAGAAACCAAAACGTATTTTAATTTATTTTAAAAAGTATTTAATAATCTTGTTCTTCTCAATAAGAGATGCCGACAGTTCTTTTATGCAAAATGTGAATAATGTATTTTATATTTACTTGATAAATATAAAGCATATAGAAAGAAGAATAGAATTAACAGTTATTTCTTAAACAACACAAAGTTTTCTTTTTATCTTTATTCAAAGCCGCGAACTTCAGAAAATTACAAATTAATTTTTCAGCTTCAAACAAATTTTGTATCTCAACTGTGAGCTTAATTCCATGAGGAATTATTCTATAAAGGTCAGAGCAACCTACTTCATAAAAAAAGCCATATGTACATATAAAGAAATCCTCTTCAAATGTTGCCACAACGTGGAACTTCATAAAATCACAAGTTAAAACATCATCCCATGAGAAATAATATGTTTTCCTCCATTCCTCCCGGCTCTATATGCGCAAAAGTTCCATTAGGATCGAGGTGCTAGATTTGCCCTCAATAATCCAATTCATTACTCTTAATTGCAATTTATTTATTTCTTTTTTAAAGCGAAATACATTGCAATAAGTAATAAATAATAGTACTAGAGGTTTCCAGGTTTTCGAGTAAATATGTTAGTGTATTTCTGATCGTGCTCGAAACTTTAGATTATGTTTTATTATGAATATTTTATCAAAAAAATCAACAAACATGTCAATATCATAAAATACGTACAGTGAAAGTCATTTCTACACAATTTGTGTTCAGTTTTATGAGCCTAATGTAAAATTCATGCTGGAGAATCAGATTTGTAGTCTGAACCGCTGATGTATCAGCAGGTTCTGTAGCTTAATTGTACAGTGGAACAGTTGACTGCAGTAAAGCTGACAGGTTCCGATCTATATGATAAGCACCATCAGTATACCTATTGTATTTTACTGAAGATTATTTAAATACAGCGCTATTTTACCATCGTTACGGGAAAAATCAATAGAATCCGGTGATTTGCATTGTTACCAATTCTTCCTAAAATGCGTACCTTTATACGTATTGTAAATATTACATTGTAATATATGACCTTTTTAAAGAGTCACAAAAATTTATAGGTTGCATATCGATCATTAAGATATGTTTCAGCCACTCATATCAGTACACCACTCACATTATTTTACCAATGGAACCAATACCAAGTCAATTACCATAAAGTCATTCTTCTCAGCGCTACAGCGTGCTCGGTAGCGTATCTCTCATTCAAGAAGGTCCCAAGTTTCTATCTCAGTCAGAGCAAGCTATTTACGTAAGGCTTTTCTTTGGGACTTTTCACTTATCTTGAAAGGACCCAGCACTCATTTGTGCATCATTTTACCCATTTCATTCATCGTCACGTTAGAAAAGGAACATACGAATAAACCTTCATCCCACGATTTGCAAACATCTACACTTCCAATAAAATACACTAATGTGTTGCAACAGATAATTTGCAGAATGGTGCCCAACGCCAGTCACGAATAGGAGCGAGAGAGGTACACCACATTGTGGAAGAAGAAAATCATGTGATTTGGAATTGCGTCTGCGAGGGGACATAAGGAAAGAAGAAGGAAGAAAGAAGAGAGAAAAAGGAAAAATAGATGGAACATGATCCATTAATATTCAGTAATATTCATTCAATATTGTTATTATTAATTATTATTATTATTATTATTATTATTATTATTATTATTATTATTATTATTATTATTATTATTATTATTATTATTATTATTATTATTATTATTATTATTATTATTATTATTATTATTATTATTATTATTATTATTATTATTATTATTATTATTATTATTATTATTATTATTATTATTATTATTATTATTATTATTATTATTATTATTATTATTATTATTATTATTATTATTATTATTATTATTATTATTATTATTATTATTATTATTATTATTATTATTATTATTATTATTATTATTATTATTATTATTATTATTATTATTATTATTATTATTATTATTATTATTATTATTATTATTATTATTATTATTATTATTATTATTATTATTATTATTATTATTATTATTATTATTATTATTATTATTATTATTATTATTATTATTATTATTATTATTATTATTATTATTATTATTATTATTATTATTATTATTATTATTATTATTATTATTATTATTATTATTATTATTATTATTATTATTATTATTATTATTATTATTATTATTATTATTATTATTATTATTATTATTATTATTATTATTATTATTATTATTATTATTATTATTATTATTATTATTATTATTATTATTAATTATTATTATTATTATTATTATTATTATTATTATTATTATTATTATTATTATTATTATTATTATTATTATTATTATTATTATTATTATTATTATTATTATTATTATTATTATTATTATTATTATTATTATTATTATTATTATTATTATTATTATTATTATTATTATTATTATTATTATTATTATTACATGAGTAATCCTGAATATACTGGCAACGCATATCAAACACTATATGAAACATACTTGATAGATACATTTCAGACGACGATATAAATATTTACTAAACATAACCTCAAAACAGTATCAGAAAATATGTGTAAAACACAGAGAGGTTCATGAACTGAAATCACTATATAAGCTCACCCGACAATGACAGTGATGATTGTATTTATGGAATTCTACAGGGGCAAGGCACCCGAAAGAAACAACATATCCGACAAGAAGGTTAGGAATCAGGATTACCAATCTGACTCGTGTCGTGATGCTAACCCGTCAAAACTCGCCAAAATACATCATAACGACATTCACATTACGTAAGGACTGAAATGTTAATATTCCTTCGTAGTTGTATAAAAATGTTAATATTGTTAGATGATTTAGAAATGCTTTAAAGTTAATTGTATAAACATTTCATAGTTAAAAGATTAATTATTTATTTAAATGTTCGTTGCTAAGTTTACAATTTTGTTCATTGTTGTTATATTTTCTCTATTGTGTTCACTGTTGATTGTATTAACCATTGTTATTAATAATTGTCACACAGGAGCTATATTCAGAATTTATGTACGACAATTTGTAATTTGATTATTTTAAGGAAAATTCATTCCTAAATTCTGAATAGAGGCATTTGTGACGTTATTTCATATTTTCTTTAAATATTTAAGAAGTTGTTCGAAATTGTTCCGGAAAGAATAATTTGTACAAAATAGGAAATGTGGAATAGGGTAGGCCATGGAATGATACAACTTGCATAATAGTGTTGCTATTGGTAATTAAATCATGTAATTGCGTAATGTGGTAACGTGGACCAATAGAATAGCATAGAATTAATTTAGTTGGTCTATAAACATCGTGCTCAGAGAACTCAGAATAGCTTAGTGTCAAGAAAGCAAAGGAACGCCCTCATAGCTAGACGTTTTTTATTTTCTTCTTTTCTTTTCGCTCTACAAGTTTGCAGAAAAAACTTATTAGTTGTAAATGCATTTGTATTGCACTAGTGGCGTTTGCCAGAAACTTGAAGCTCGTCGATGCAACAAAAATAACTTGTGAAAGGACAGAAACTACGGTATTTAAAATTGTAACAGAATTTATTAATGGTTTCGTAGAATATATTCCACTATATTTAAAGAAGAAGAATTGTTGTTTATTTTCTAATAATTGCAGCATAGATTACTTTCACACCGGTACTACGACCAGAGGCAAGACTCACTGCTCCAGAGCGCCGAGATATCTACAAGAATTCTGCGAGATCGTCACCAAAAGTGAGAGTAATTAATCATGACGCCTTTTGCAAATTTTACTGTTGCAGTGTTCGCAGTGAATATGTATATTTCCAAAGCAGCTGCTGGGCATTAGTCCTCCTGTACTTGGCATCTTCCCTTTTTTGCAGACTAAGAATTTTTATGAGCTTTATGTTTACCTAAGTATTTTTTTATCTAGCCCCTAGGGTTTCCTGTAATACTAGATTGCAAAAAAGGTGGAATCAGTATAATGGGAATTGTGCTGTCTCTTTACAAAAAAACTCGAAGTATACATTTAGTTTCTCGAAATTAGTCTCAAATATAGGTATTATAGTAATTCGAAACCTTCAGAATTTCTTATAAAATAAGCATCTAATACAGGATGTTATCATTCCTTGCTAGGAAAAGGCAATTCGCGATGGAGAACTTTCTAGGGAACCTCTGATTATTATGTTTGAATCAACACGCACCGTTATCACATTGATTGTATTGATTTTTAATAATGAAAATACAACGAAAATAAAAGTTCTCGTATCTCGTGTTTCATTCCCATTGGTTCCCTATTTGCAATGGCTAAAGTTACTTGGATTTGCTTTAGGTGTGTCTTCCGGTCAACGATGAGCTCTTTCCCACCAAAGCCATAAGAATCTATGCTTAAGATTCTTAAGAGGTAAGAGGTAAGATTCTTTAGAGGTAACCTGTAAACCAGATCGTATTTAACTAAAAGTAAAACAAGCGCAGCTATGTCTCATTTGTTTCTACTTATGAAAACAACTGAAATGATAAAACTTGTGAATTTTTATGATTTCTAATGTTTAACATTTTTAACGCCCACACATCAAACAATTAGATATAAGCGAACTATTCTAAACTTTAAATAAGTTTATTGTCAAAACTGGACCATGTCAGAGAAAGGCAAAGCAAGGGTATTTTTACCTTTCATTTACTTCCACTAAAAGATCCCAGCTGAGTCTATAAATAAGTGTTACAGTGACCCCTTGATTATGTGAAATTTTAATTGAATTTCTTCAAGTATTTGTTGTTCAGTTACACTGTTCACAAAGAGACCAGTGCGCTGAGCAGTGGACAACAAAATGCATTTTTCCTTCAACTGTGGATATCTCATTTAGGAGTTGAATGGAATACTTTCTTTAGTATTAAAGACATACAGCAGAATAAGTAAGAACAGAATCTTCTAGAACAGAAGTGAGCCCAGTTGTGTATTACAATTGTGTATTATAATTGACATAATTCTATTTTGGGCGTTAAAAAACGCTTAACTTTATGCACGGCATCTTTATTAGGCTTTCGGTTCTCTTACGGGTACTAAATCAGTTACGTTTATTTACCTTCCATTGTAAAGCAAGTCATATTAAGGATTTTTAATTCATTACACTCCACCACGTTTGAACTCGCAAACTCGAGAAACCAGAAACTAGGAGGTTACCTCAAAAATACCGAGGACAAGACGAGTAAAGCGTATAAATTTGAACAGAAAAGTGAAATTTCGAGCTATATATGGACTCTTTTAGAAACTCCACATTACTTACAGGTTTATTTGCACTGATAATATATTAGATATGTGTAAAAGTAAACTTTATTTTGGCGAAGTAAGCTCGGATGATGCCAATTTAGAAACAATTTTAACTATGTTAAAAAGTGCAGGTTGGGAATTACGAGACTTACCAAATTGTTATTGCTCTTGTGTGTGTGTGTGTGTGTGTGTGTGTGTGTGTGTGTGTGTGTGTGTGTGTGTGTGTGTGTGTTTCTTTTTTTATTTTTTTTATTTTACGTCCTCCAACGTTAAGTCATATCGGACGATGAACGAAATGGGTGAAATGAGGCTCAGATGAGTACGGGGTCCATGGAGCTTAGAGCTCTCCAACATTTGTGTTCCAGGATAAGGAAAAACCTCGGAAAAACCCTTATCCAGGTAACTCGCCCTGACCGAGATTCGAACTAGGGACCTCTTGAACGTGAGACAGACACGTTACCATCTACGCTACTGAGGTGGGCTTGTCCTTGTTATTAACAATATTTCCGTCTTGCGTCAGTGCTATTATTCCAATACCTTTAACGGGGATGAATATGAATGCCCTTAATTTCAATAAAAAAAATTTAAAAGAATGCGCGGGTTGTAGGTAAAACCACTTGTTGAATAAAATCAAAAAAGTTCTTTGCAGTAAAAAAAAGTGTAACCAGAAAAAGACTTGAAATTAATTACTTTGACAACATCTATAATTTGAAAAATAAAAACAATTAAGGAAGGAAAACAGCACAATAGAACATAAATGAGGGAAAACAGCGTGCAAATAAAGAAGCAACGAAAACAGCAGATATTGCAAAACTAAAAGTAGGAAAAATAGAAAGACAAAAGGCAAAGCTAGGGGAATGCAAGCGTACCAGTGAAAAGAGGAATTTGCCATATAACAGCTTTTCGTCTGTAAGCGGCGTGAGCTTGAAAATGGATGACGCCGATATTTTTAAAAGCTGCGTTTCCGCAGGTAAACAGAGAACAAACAGAATCGTGTTCGTGGCGTGAAATTAATAGTATAACAATACTATTTTATTAAGGTTCTCATTACTCATATTTATTCTGTTACTGCACGTCAAAGTTGCAGGGCGCAGTCGGAAATACAGGCGTTTATGCTTTTTTCACTCTTTTTTTCGTCGAAGAGGGGAGGCGTTTAAATCCAAACAAGTGCCGTGTTGCTAAAAAGAGCGAGCACTAGAAGGGGAAAAAGAGAGAGAAACATATTAAACCTCAGAATTTACAACAGGGCCTGTCCTTGGGTGTGTAATAAAAATCGTCACTTTTCTGGACGTGCAGGATCGCTTCTGGAAAATAAATAACCAGCTAGAGGTTCACTTGTTAATCTGCAACTCCCTCTCTAAGAGACAAAGCCTCATCGATTTTGATTCATAATAACGTCGCACTCCGTTTTTTTTTTATTTGCTTTTACTGAAAACATTCCTGTTGTAACTATGTCTGGGCGTAGCTACATAACACCAACACAACAGTTGAAGGATTAGTGATCAAACATTATTAAGAATTATCAGCTACGTAATATCTAAACTTTTTATCTCTGAAGCAAATCTGCCTAGATTTTAATATGCTTGCATTTCTATCAGTAAATAAAACATTGGTTCGCATAATTACTTTCGAATTAATCTTTTGCAATCACTAACTTTTACTTTCTCATTTACACATCTCTTTGCTCAGGATTCTAGTAATTTCATATCTGAAATCGGCAATTGATTTCTGAGTTAAATTGAACTTACGGAATATACAGCTTCTTACCATTCCGTTAAAATCTAAAGTTTATACACTCAATTAGGGCCGAAACCTTACCCCAGATGGAGAACTGTAGCAATCTCTGATAATGGACTAATAAACATAACAGGATACTGTTGTTTTAGAATGCAATCCTTGTACAGCAAAAATCATCGAGACCTATCTTAAGCATCAGGGATTCCGGAAAATTTAGAGTAATAGTTTTGTGAGTATAACATTAAATGCAGATAACATACACTCAATGGAAATGAAACCCTGCGGTAAGAATATCAGTTAATTTCCGGGACTACATTCATGACTTTTTTATTTCTGCCTTATTGAAACCTCTACTACAGTTGAAGTTAGAGCCAATCTGATTTTCTTACAGAAGCATTATCATCCGATTTCATACGATATATTAACCCATAGTTGGTCGCGGGACGAACGCGGTGCTCATTTCTACTTTTAAAATATGATAATACGAGAATGAACCACAGTTAGTATTAGTGATTTATGTTAGCTCTCTATCGCAGTGTCTAGATTGTGCGGTAAAGAGCTTCAATAAATATCCGACATCTGGTTGTTTGTTACCAAAGTTTGGGCAGCCGTTCTCCGGCTCTGACATTCTTCGAGAAGGGGGATAGAGCTGTTGCCAGTTCTTTAGCGGAAATTTCAAGCAGGGTAACAATGCGTTGTGTGTGTGTGTGTGTGTGTGTGTGTGTGTGTGTGTGTGTGTGTGTGTGTGTGTGTGTGTGTGTGTGTGTGTGTGTGTGTGTGTGTGTGTGTAATTTAGGTCCTTCAACGTTAAGTCATATCGGACGGTGAATGAAATGATGCTTAAATGAGTCCAGGGTCCAAAATAGCAAATAAACTTCACCTGCGCAAGCACCAAAATCAAATGTAGCTACGTGGTCCACATAAAATTAAAGTGGCAACTCAGTGTTGTATTCGGAAGCCACGCCTAGCAGAGACAATGCTGATTGGCGCTAGTTAGAACTTGTCGTTTTAACTTCCTGATCACGACACCTGATGTACAGACTCCCAGTACTACCAACAGAAGCATTTAGCGCCCGTAAAAGCTGTGAAAGAAGTATTCGAATAGAGTGGCGCTGTAATGAATATATATATATATATATATATATATATATATATATATATATATATATATAATGAAATTGCAAGTGGAATTTCAATGTTTTAAAGCCAATGTATATGCCTATGTTTCCATTCTAAGGATAATTGTGTGGGTATGTTTTCAACTACTCATTTCTGTATGTTGGTGCTATTAATATTGCGAAAATGAGTAGCAAGTACACCATTTTGAAAATGAGATACAAGTGGGTAGACGAAATTTTGAATGAAGATGAACCTCCTTCTGAACCTTCCAAAGTGAATGAAGCTTCAGTTGACCAAGGAGATTCAGATGTGCAAATGACAGGGAATCCTGGCCATGACACAGAGAGAATAGAAGACAACGGAAAGAAACACTGCTGGACTAAATGAGGAATAAAGCAGCGAAAGAGTGGAGTATGAAAGATGTATCAAGAGAATGCGAGATGAGTAGAACCGCCACAGTAACACCGCATTAATGATGCATTCTTTTATAGGGAAAATAATACAGGGTTATTACAAATGATTCATTCGTTTCCAAACCACGATATTTGCAAAATTATTATACTTACAACAATTATATGTACATCAAGTTAACGGAAATCTTACCAGGTTTGTGAGTGTTAAGCCAGATGTTAGCATGACATAGTGGAAAGGAAGTCAACGGGCGGGGAAGAATATGTCTTTTACAAAATGGCGATAAAACAACAAAAGAGTTTTATTTGTGTATCTGAATATGCGAGGTGTACGTCTGTTACAGCAATACAACGTGCATTTAGAGGGAACTATAAAACATGTGCGTGTAAACAATGCATTTTACGGTGGTATCGGTAATTTGGGGACACTGGTTGTCGGTGTAAAGGGAAATCTACCAGTCGACCAAAAGTGCCAGATGAAACAGTGGAGAGAGTTAGAGAAACATTATTTTTGTCCGTAGTCCATAGAAATCAACAAACTGTGGAAGCCATAAACTTTGAATACCGCAACAAACCGTGTAGAAGATTTTGCGACGATAGTTACGTTGGAAGCTCTATCGTGTACAGCTTCTGCAACAATTGAAGGCCGAAGGTGGCAGCCTGCAATTTTGAACGACAATGCAAAAAGCAATGATAAATGAATAATTCACTACCAAGTTGATGTTTAGTGAATAATGTACGTTCCATTTGTCTGGGAATGTTAATCATCATAATGTGATGATTTGGGGGATTCAAAATTCTCATGCATGTGTAAAAGTTGTAAGAGATTCGCCAAAGCTAAACGTTTTGTGTGCGATGTCACAAAGAAAGGTATATGGACTATTTTTCCTTTGTGAAAGAAAAAAACTGTTACGGATACATCTTACCGGGCTATGTTGCAGTTGTGGTTACCACAACTGAATAATGATTCTGACAATTTTGTGCTCCAACAAGACCTCTTCATTTGAAGCGTGATGTTTGCGAACACCTGAACCATAAACTTCTGCATCGTTGGATTGGGCGTGTTAGTGCAGATGACCAGGCTTTGTTTCCTCGATCCCCCGAGGTCATCTATCACCGTGTGACTACCTCTGGAGGTACCTTAAGTACCGCGTCTACCTACCTCCACTACCAAGAACACTGACGCAATTGAAGAACCGCATCACCACTGAACTAATGACCATGGACGAGATGATGCTCCACAATGTTTGGAATGAACTAGATTACCGCCTGTACGTACGCAGTGTCATCCAAGGTGCACATACAGAATACTTGTATTAAGTTGGAGTAAACTAGGCGAGTTTCCAGTTATTTTGATGTGCAAACCATTGTTTTAACTGCAATATGTTGTAAAACAGAGCTGATTGAAAACAAATGAATAATTTGTAGCAAACCTGTGTGGTAGAACGCATAAAACGTTATAATCGAATGTTTGCGAATAATATGAATCAATGATAAATTGTAGATGTCTCTCAAATAAAATCGTACGAATTTGATGCGAGTTTATAAGAAACTGGCATGGTTCTTGAACTGTTCTATAAGGAATATCAACTCCATCCGTTGCGCTGTTCATAAAGTTTCATAGCTTATGAAAACATTCTACTCCAAATACGAGAAACATAACTTCAGTTTGTGTATCTACATTTTGACTCTTTCGCACCAGCGTTAACTAGGTGCTGTGGTTTCGAGCTGCTTCACTTATTCGGACAAGCAGAAAAACAATGCTACTTTAAAATAAGTCCTGGAGCTTTCCTGGGGACGAATATGTTCAAGATGTTTTGGGGAAACAAGCCAGGTGAAAAGACGATTAGAAGTCGTTTCGGGAGCGTAAATCTCTCACATCATCAGGATATTTTAAGATGTGTTATAACCACAAAATGTATAACTGGTTATAACACAAATATCAACAAAACAAAACACTACCAATACTCCCATCACTGAACAAAAGACTGTTCTCAGTAAATTTAATGCCCGGTCAGCTGATGGCGTGGGATGGAAAATAAATTGGTTCAAAGAAACGTAACTACTTAACTTGATGATCAAGCTGTATAGATCTGTGCTTCTTAAGCCGACGGATTTCTATTTTAAGGCTATTTTCCAAAATGAACTGAACTGAAATCCAGCATCACGATTCAGAGTGCTCCTCTCGGAGAAAATGGCCAAAGCCTCATTAACTCTCCGCTCCCAGTAACTTGTATTTTGCTAAGAAGTACGTCTCCTGAAAGTTGACTCTATGGTCGTTCAAAGCAATGATGCCAGTTCAGACTTCTCAGATTGCATTAAACAAATACTCCGTTCATGTTCGTTTATTCTGGTAGCGATAGTCCTTCCGGTTTGTCCTATTTTCGGTGCCCCGCATTCACAGAGAATGTGGTACATTCCCGGAACTTGAAAGTCCAGTTTGTCTTTCACTGGCCCCAACATGTTTAATCTTTGGAGGTGGCTTCTGAATGGTCCTGATGTTGTGTTTGGCAAGAATTATGCTGTTTCTGCCGGATATGTTGCCTGTAACCGGGATGCAGGCTGTAGCGGTAGGCTTATCTGACTCTTGCTGTATTACAGGCCTCCCTTTCTTAGCTCTGTTGATCGTGGCTTCAACGTCATATTCGGAGCAACCGTTTTGATGGAAAGTGAGTCTCAGGTGCCGTAATTCCTGTTTTAAGTGGGTGGGATCACAGATAGGCAAAGTTCTGTGGGCCAGTGTATTGAGAACTCCCAGTCGCTGAGACTTACGATGAAAACTATAAGCGTACAGATGGAAGTCGGTGTGTGTAGGCTTACGGTATACCCTATGCCCCAGTGTACCGTTGCTGCTTTTTGAAACAGGAATGTCCAAGAATGGAAGAGTTCCGTCCTTCTCCAATTCCATGGTAAACTGGATTTGAGGTTGAAGGCCGTTAAGATGAGTAAGAAAGCTAGGCAAGGTGTCTGAACCATGTAGCCAGATTACAAAGGTGTCGTCTACGTATCTATAGAAATGAGATGGTTTAAGTTGAGCTGTGGCAAGTATTTCATGTTCTAGGTGTTCCATAGAGAAATCAGCTATAGCTGGTGACAAAGGGGAACCCACCGCTACTCGGTCTACTTGTTCATAGAAAGTACCACCAAACAAGAAGAAAGTGCACGGCAGGGTATGTCGGAAGAGCTCTGTGATAGCCGGAAAATGCTCCTTCAGGAGTACGATGGCATCCTGGAGTGACACCCTTGTAAATAGAGAAACCACGTCGAAGCTGACAGGAAGATCAGAAAGGCCAGTTGTAATACTCTTAAGTGTATGTACAAACTGTGCGGAGTTACTTACATGATGTGGGCAATCCCTTACCAGACGTTGTAAGAGATCAGCCAGATGACGTACCAGCCGATATGTAGGGCTGCTCCTAGCGTCCACAATGTGGCGTAAAGGAACGTCCAGTTTATGGATCTTCAGGGGTCCATGCATTCTAGGAGGCCTGGAAATTTAATGCTAGTTTATTTGGTGCCTCGGAAGTAAACAATAATAAAAAATTATATATAAATAAATGTAAGTACAATAAAGAGCTTATGAAACTTCGATGGAACTATTAACGTGCACAATATTGGGAAGACTCATGCCGCAGTTTATTCAGTGGAACAGTTGCCTCTTATGCGAGTGGCCTCAGGATTACTTCCAACAAGGAAAGTAAATTTTTCTTCAGCCAAAATTATTTTGAATGTGATTGCGAATATGTACGTGGGATCTAACGTATAAGGCCCAAATAAGAACCATGTAAAGGATTTAACACCAATTTGTTCCAGAGTAGTCAATAGTAGTAGTCCAGTAGCAGTCAATGAGACCACTGCAGTTAACGGCAGTATACAATTGGAACAATAAAGTAAGTTGTGAAAGACGGTAGAAAATGAATAATTTCCTTTTTAGATATCATAAGTACTTGAAAATTCAAACGAATAACAAGGTATATCTCTAAAGCTGTTATTTTTTCAAATAAAACTAGCAATTTGACATAACATTATTGCGTGCTTTAAACAGACCTTTATTATCTGTGTAGCAAACGTTTGCCCATCTCCTTCAAATTTACCACTTATGTAAAATGCATATAACATTAACAGAAATGCAGAAACTATTCTCAGAATATTTAAGATAACGCTACATTTCTTATTCAAACCTTAAGTATATGGCAGATAAAAACAATCCTCAGCCAGTTTTAAGAAACTAAAAATATTCTAAAATGTTAAACTGTAGAGGAGGATTTTCCTGATTTACCAAATTTGGTATTTAACCTCCTTTGCTACTGAGTTAAGATGTTCAAAGTACCCAACATATATTGATTTTTTCCTATGAATGCTTTTGCTTACATTCATGAGAACTCAAAATCCGTATTTCCAATGAAATCTTGGTATCGAAATTTTTAATACGTTCTACATGATATGTAGTTAGGAGAGAAAGTATAAACCCTTGTACCTTAGTTCGGATTACTTCATCTTCTTATAATGTTTAAAAGATATACAAACAATTCTAATGAACGTTTATATCTCCACCCACTTCATTTTGGAATAAACCTTAAGCATAAAATATGTAATTTAAAATCAATGTGTGTTTTTAAGGGATATGCATATTTTCCCCTATTACTTATCTTTTACCAACATATAAGCTTCAACTAAACGCATTTAAACAATGATATTTCATGACAATTCCATTGTTACTGTTTTGTTTCCATGGCATTTGAACACATGGTATCCTAATCAAAACTGTTAGGGGCATTCTTAATAAGCTTTAAGGCTTTTAAAATCATTCAGTGTGAAGGAGAGATTCCAGTAAGAAACTTTGTTGAAAGTATTTTAGTCTTCTTCTTAGAACATGCTGAATTTAGTTAATGCTATTAGTTTGAAATACGTTAGGACTACTTTCTTATTGAATAATCGTAAGCTTTCACGGCTCAGGAGCCGTGGTCTGATGGAGTTCTAACATCCATACGTTTCGTTCACGTCTGCGGTGAACATCATCAGTGGTGGCGTGGTCTGAGTCTTCCGGATGAAGTTTCACTCACAACAGATATCCAAAAGGTTTGGAAGGAGTGCTTCTTTGTTTATCACAAAATTATAAAATAAATGTTTCTGAGAGAGTATACTGAGAACAAAAGGAATCAAATTGCGTAAGAAAATTACTGTAGGTGGAATTTAATTAATAAAACGTTACACTTATACCATGTATTAACACTAATTTTACATTCATTTATTCTAATTATAAAACGATGCGAATCTTTGGATGCATAATATATTGAAGTATGGCTGCGATAAACAAGTGGCTAGTTGGAAAACGGATCGTAAGTGTACTGCCGGTGGTGAAGTGCTGGTGTTGCCAACAATTTCTGGTAAACCACAGTGCGCTCCCCGCCGCAACTGTGGTTATTGTGGTTCTAGATGCAGCCCCAAAACGCGTTAATATGATCCATGACACGAAAATGTATTCGTTGCCGTTCAAAATCATATTCCATCCTTCGGTATTAATCGCCACATTTTCAACAGTAACTCTTCCAGTAAACAAAGTACTGTAGGGGTTAGCATGGGCTTTCAATATACTTTATAGGGTATTCAACTTCTATTGAGTCTCTCATATTTTAATAACTTTCAAACTACAATGTATATTTATATTTTTAAAAACGGTCCTTAAATTAGCTGAAATATGTATCCGAATTTCCACATTAAAAGTAAGTACAGAAATACTTGCTTTCTGGTCTATTTTCTTGTCATTATAATGCAGTGCGAAAATTTCTTTTAGTTATTCTGTATCATATAAAAACTTCCATTGCTCCATTTTTTCTTTAACCCCTGCTGTTCCCTGAGATAAATTTTAAATGGCCATCAACAATGCCTTAGATCATTCACGTTAGAGATTCTTATTTAATTGCCTTTATTATAAAAGTCATTCAACTTACTCAATAAATCTTACAAAAGCATATACACAGTTGTGTTAATACACCCACCACACACATTAATCATAGTGTCATTCATAGTCCTCGATTAAAAATAAAGGACATAAATGTAACTGTTAATTTTGAATAATTTTAATAATACAACCATTCTAAAAAAATAATTATGGGCCCAGTTTTTTAACACTGAACTACCTTGTGCTGAGCCAATAATTAGAATAACTTGATGACCGGCTTCAAAACTAAACTAATATACAGTACACCGCAGTTGGATTCATATTCTCTTTAATACCACGTAAAAAATATGGCACTGGTTTCCCTTGTCTAATAATAGGATATGAAGCAGGATATTTTAAAGTTTCGCCTGATGTACTAATTAATTCTTTTGTAGAAGTAGCCTCGGCATGGACTACTTTATATATGAGCGATGCATATAACCGTATTCCCTTTAGAAATCAGAATCTTCGATTGTTTTGCTATTAGTACCAAACTGCCACACCCATGGATCAAGTTTTCGAATAGCCATGGTTTTATAGAGTTTTAACATCGTAGGTTTCTTGTAATTTTCAAAGCTATTTTGGAAGGTATATTATTTACTTTTCACACTTGTTTGTTAATTAATATATGACTTCTTACACTAGTCTATCCAATGTCAACCTAAAAAAAGCTTGAAATTAGTTTTACAGCGAGATCATCGCGACGCCGATGCATTAACCGCTGCTTGGTTTATGAGTGCTCAACTAATTCGTTTCGGTTGAGAAACATCTTTCGTCGCCATCATTGTGGTACTGCCAGATAGGTAAATACATATACTCTGCTTTCTCTTCTTGTGTCAGTTGCTTTTGCATTCATTCGGACCTCAGTGATCTAAACAATAGGTACGCCGTAACAATTGAAAGCAACAAGAAAATGGTTGCTGACTTCCGTTACTGTGAAGCGAGGATATTACCTTCCGTTCAAGATCCACATCATCTGTAACTCCCCGCCCGACTAACCCCCTGGTGCCAATCTAGATACCCATTAATTTTCCTCCACGAATAGTAGACTAAGTGCACTACGTTTAAGTATTTTGTCTCTCTCATTCTCCTCTTAAGCACATCACTCTAGTTTGTGCCACATTAATAGTTCTGTTACTCTGAATCTGTTCGATTGTTTACACTGATTTTGTTTATTATTCGAACTACATATGCCAGTTCAAGCCTCGCGCGCTCGCTGCAAAACAAAATTCGCCCACGATACTGCCGTACTTTCAACTGGATTTAACCGACATTCTGCTACTGCTCTAACGCACGAAGGGATATCTGCTTACCTGAAAGCAGGTGGGGCCACCTAGCATTTTAAACTTTCATTGAGATTAACAATTTTTAATCCCTCTTGCTTTTAATTTTTTACGTGATACAGTTTACTTCACACTTTCATTTCTCTCAGAAGCTTCACTTCTATGTTCTATATCCTCCTATTTAGGTATTTTTACTATCCACAATGTACTTCCATAGGATATAAGTCATAAACCGTAACTTTATAACAATTTATTTTTATTTCTCTTCAAATTTAGGTTTTATAAATTCAGTTAATTCTTCCACAGATTCCCAGGAATTCGGATAAATTTAGGTATATATCATAACCTTTATCATACAAAATGTATGTCCTAAATCATTCAAATTGGCTTACTTGTTCTGTAATATGAACATTAAATATTATTTTTGTCATAATTGTTTGCCTCGAATTGCCATTACTTTTGGTTTGTATAGGATATGTTCATATTGTATTCTTCAATATGTCTGGTTTAGTTTAAAAACAGATATTTCTAAATTAGATTATCTAACTTGAATAAAGGGAATTTCATCAGCCAAATTGAAGTATTTTCAAATATCTAACAACTTATTTTAAAACCATCGCTCACTGGTTTCTTCAATTTCTTCTCTAGATTTCTATATAAGTATAGGAAAGTGTGGATGGAAAAGTACACCATTGGTTAATAAAAATTTTATGTGGAAGTATAAAAGTATTTTTAGTGGGTATTTCTGTTTCTTAATAACCATTTTGTATTACTTTTTTTTAAAATGTTATTTTTTCACAAGTTTCCATGGTGTACTCTTTACCTATCCAATCGAAATGTTTCTCGAAATTAATTATCGACATATTAGGTGTTTCGCTATGTTTTTCAATAATGTGCTTTTTAATAAGGATATATATATTGTATATTGTATATGATTGCCTTTCCTTGCCAATTTACTTTCTAAAAGGCAATGTCCAGTAATATTCTGTAAACTTATTTATTATCTTGGTATATATTTATACGCAGTATCAATTAGGGATATTTCGCTCTAAATTATTGCAGATATGGCGCTTTCGTATTGATACCGAAATTAAGAATTGCAATGTATAAAGAATCATGATGGATTTCAAAGGAATGTCGGTTCTTTGTTACCACACGTGCAAGGGCAGTTGAGTCGAATAGCATTTGGGTAGAATAGTTGTTTTAACAAAAGAAACGTAAGAAACATTGTCCTTAGCAGATTTCTAAAGGGTAGTATTTGACTCTGAATAGGATATTCTTCGAACCATTCATAACGGCATGACAAAATAGCCACAAAGGGAATATTTGGTTGAATAAGGGGCTTCCAGAAAGTGAAAGTGACACATACACGCACGCGCAAATGTGGGAGAGAGTCCGAGGCGTGAGGGCAATTAGGGCAGTCTTCTTGATCTGTCTTGGGCCAGGCATATTAGAAATGAGAGAAGATATTTATCGGTTCATATATACGTGAGGAACGAATAAAGTTTTTCGAGTAATAAACATTCTGCCTTCAGTAACTCTAAGCAGGTTTATTGGTAACCCTTGATCGGCAACTTCAAGTTTGATGTTCGGATAAAAGAAGCAGTCAATGAGCCGGTTTGAAATGGGCGTTCCAGTGTCATTAAAACTATCCTTCTCACACATATCCACGCATACCCGGATATAAACCTCATTGCTTTACCCTGAGCTAAACACTATTTGTTTCATACTGTCCCGTTAAAGTGGAACTATTCGTTCGCCAAAATATAATGGCTTCAGTATTTAAAAATTGAAATGGCTTGGGCCGTTAGCACTTCCTGGTCAACAGTCGTGTTCTTCGACAGAACTTTCGTGTTCTCCAACATATGCTTTTAAGTGTAATTAAAATTAGTTCTATAATTCTGTGTTTGTTCCATCTTTCCCTGTTGCTCTGTATTTTTATTTTTCTAACAGTTCGTCAAGACCTTGAAACTCAATTAAGCCTCCTTCATAAATTATTATTTGGTACTGATATCCTTTTATATTTCTACAAAAATTATCTGCTTCTTCGTTATACCTGAGAGATTATAACGTTTTAAGCCTTTAAGTTTAAGAATTGTATTTAAGTTTTCAGCATATATTTTTTTTATTTTTCTATGTGCTTCATTACTTTATAAGCTATGTTCTTTCTGCCGTATATATCATGTTCAAATTTATCTAAAAATTTGTTTCAGATTCATTAATTATTTGCCTTGCAAAATTGCTAATATAATTTTTATTTGTAAAGGATTAGGATTGTACTACGGATGTGATTCGGTACGCAGGCCAATCTTGGTACATTGGGTCTATGTCCCCAAGTGGGGCACCCCCGAGAGGAGGGATGAGGCGACAGGAAACAGAGGGCGGCCATCTCAAGAAGCCACGAGAGTTCAGAGGGCAAGGACCCTACATTTTCACTAAGAGACTTCCCCCGACAGGCCAGCACAACGGACACTTCCCCTACTGCGGAACGGTGAGCCCAGCAGCCGAGCCCCAAAGGTCCCTGGCAGGCGGTCACGAAATATTCCCAGCAGAGGGGCAGAGAGTGGCAACCGACCTACCGGAGGTGGAAGTGGTTTACTTCAGAGCATATCATCCCGCCGTACAGCGCCGAGACACCTGCCGACACTTCTACCCTGAAAGAGATCACCAGATGAGAGATGATATGAAATGATAATGGAGATTAAATGGAGGGACAGGAAAATTGGGGGATGTAATTAACTACCCAGCATTCGCCTAGCGACCCGAAACCCCCCCTCCCCACCGAAAAAGCCCATGGGTCAGGTAGGTCGGCCACGGGAATCGAGCCCGTGTCTCCCGAATGCGGACCACAGACGAAACCACCTGAGCCATCCCACTTGGTTTTTATTTGTATATATTCTTATTTAGTTCTGTATTCGATTATAACTATTTCTGATATACCCTTTTTTTCTCTCCTATGGCTTTGCTTATTTCATCACTCCAGTACCCACTAACATCGTTTTTACCTTTTTGTCCTTGTTTTCCTACTTGTCTCATATAAATTGTCATATTTTCCTTTTTCTTTATCTACATTATCATTCGTTTCTATCATCAGTAATCTACGTTTCATACTATTTCGGCATAAATTTTCATGTTATATTCTTGCACTTAATTCTATTCTTCACACAATTCTTCTCTTGGTTTCTTAAGATATCTTACTTTTTCCATCTAGCAAGTAAGGCAATCTTGGAATTACAAAGTAATGACCTGAATAAATATCTACATCTCTATATACATGTGTATTCTAATCTTGTTGGTAATTAAATCTTGTTCGTAACGTAGTTCATAATTTGCAAATCAACATTCATATATTTAATAAAATAAGTCGAGCTATATGTTCATATTTTCACTTAGAGGATGTTGCTTCGGAAGAGAGGTTTCCCGGAATATATTCGCCTGTCTAAGATATACGCTTCAAATATGAAATCTGATAGGTACTTCCTGACTTCTGTTATCCAATGTATGCAGCTCATAGACGAGACAACAGGTAAACAGGCGACAAAGGTACAACTATGTAGCATTTTCGCATGTACGCATGAGATTTTTTATATTTACTTAAAACTCCAAAACATCTATTTTCTGTAAAAACACTAAATGCAGTTTTTGAGTTTCTAGGGTAATACTTTAGTCAACTTAGATACTAATACTTTTCATTTAAATACGAGCAATATTTATTAAACTTTAGTATAATTTTTAATTTAATGATTTTGATACTATTTCAGGTGAACTGAACTTTAGTACAATTTTCCAACAACAGAACAGTAATTATATAAATAAGGTAAACGAGTAGAGCAAATAATTAAAATGAATCAATATATTTTCTTAGGATACTTATATGATAAACTCTTGGAATGTATATATATATATATATATATATATATATATATATATATATATATATATATATATATATATATATATATTTGTACCAAATGTCTTGTAATTTTAAGTCATACTCAAGCAAAAATATAATAACTAAAATAAAGCTCAAGTCTTGGGCACATCTAAGGAGCAAATCTAATATACTAGAAAGCAAGGATTTAAAGAAACTGAGCCCGCCTCGGTAACGTAGATGGTAGCATATCTGCCTCACGTTTAAGAGGTCCCGAGTTCGAATCTCGGTCAGGGTGAGTAAGCTGGATAGGGCTTTTCCGGGGTTTTCCCTTATACTGAAAGACGAATGTCGGGTAACTCTAAGCTGGGCCCATTTGAGCATCATTTCACCCATTCCCTTCATTGTCCGATATGACTTAACTTTGGAGGACGTAAATTAAAAAAAAGTTAAAAAATAAAGAAACCGAAATCGAAAAACGAAATGTCAATCTTTAATTGATAACTTCTCGCAAATGCTCAGATAATGATGCTTCATTACACCTGTGAAAACTATAGTGTTAACAGGTTTTACATATTTCAGATATTTGAAATAGATAAAAGCAAAAGTTGCATGGAAATGTTTAAACAATATTAAAAATTTGCACATTAATAACAATTCATGTGAACCATACAACTAAAATTCTGTCCCTAGTGAATTGATATTATTTGATGTTGGAATTATTTAATGTTAAATTGCAGATAATTCAAAAGTATTTGAAGGCATAAGATACCTTGCCTTTTCATTAGGTGTCCATATAAGTGAAATAACACGAAAAAGGGAAACTTCTTGTTTTAATAGCTTGATATTGTTTGTAGTAATAATTATTATTAAGTCCTATTTAAGAATGATTAAAAGAAGATCGTACGCCTAATGACATTCTAAGGCAGTTTTAAACCATAGATGTTCGTTATTTCTACTCTATTATATTTTCTCTGAAGAGAGAGAATTTTTATTTTTATTTTTATTTTTCTGGTCGGAAGGATACGGGTAACCATTACGAGGTTTACTCCCGGAGGTGCAATTTAAAGTGGACATCCCACCGGCAGCGAATTCCTTGCTCCCATATGGCTTCATCCTACCAACGTTTGTTGCCGTTTGTATTTATTTTCTTTAAAAATGGGAAGCTTGATAAGGAGCAACGTTTTTCCCACTTTATGAATATTCAAATGTAATTAGATAACAAGCCAAAGAACACAGAAGGGGAATTCTTATATGCTCTAGTGTAGAATGTGGATAACGTATCTTTCTACTCTTTATGGTATCCATAATCGTTAGGTTAAGGAAGTATAATTGTTTATATGATGCAATATATTTGACTCCCTAACAGCTTATCAGAATTTACTAAACACGTTTTGTTTATTTCTTTTACTTTTACTGCTACAGGCAATTTTAGTTTTGAAAAAGAAATTAATGGTATTCATCACTGGTTCACTATGGCTTAGCTGCTAACTTATATCAATTTGCAGCAATTCAGTATAAATGTTTTGCACAAAACAAAATCAGAAAAACTTCTGGTAATGGTACCTATGTCCTTAAATTCGCTTGGTTATATATGAAATGCTCCTATGATTAAAATGTTAAACGTTTGAAGCTTTAATTATTGAAAAAACGGCGTTTTATAGTTAAAGTTTAAATGCTGGTGATATTAAAGGAGGTATGCGTTATTAGTGAACCGTGGTGACATTTTCCTGCTTACCCCTTCCGCCACCATGCACTGCGGGTTGTAGGACTTCACGGCGACAACGCGCTAAGAGGATAGAAGTTTCTCGGACGGAAGGAAACGGAAGAACAAACAATTGGGTATGTGAAATTAGGTAACCATTCCATTTAGCACCTCCTGCTTTATATGCTATCCTGAAAGTAACCATGCGCGCACTCGCACGCACACACACACGCGCACGTATTCATTTAACATATATTACAAGCTAGATAGTTGAGCTGTTGCAGAAATGTATATACATTGACTTTTTAATGTTATTTTTTTCTGGATTTAAAAATCGTTATAAGATGTATTTCCGGAATAATTTTGATCGAATCTTTGGGTGGTGTGCAATATTTCCTCTTCATCAACATAGATATGTGACATGTAATGAAATATTATTACCTTTGATCGACGTTGGGAAACCATTTTCTAACACTATTTTAATACCTCTGTATTGGTTTATCCTTTTATGGATATTTTGTAAAGAAATAATGATGTAGTGTGATTAAAAGACCTGAAAATTCAGAAGACGTAATTAACTTGGAAAGTATTAAATTTCGCTCCTCATGTCGGCACATTGGAATTCCTATCTCAAGGCAATGATCTCAAATTAGTGCAATTCTTTAAGGCTGATTTGCCAAAATAGTGAATATGAATCTGTTTTGTTTATAATAATTGACTTAACGATCACTAAATACAAAATAAAACAACACAATTTATACAACTCTTCCTGCACATTCACTTCCGCTTCATTACTTTTCTATTTTACGCGTCTGTTGGAAGTTGATTTTCTGTCTCCATAGCAACCATTTATTTTTATATACACACGTCACTCATAGCTACATATATACATACCTTGTTTATCTCTTTTTACAAGCTCACTTCCACATACTTAATATAAATATTATAAGGGTTTTAAACTTTATTTTTTCCTTTATATAAACTCTAAATAATACAACCAAATGAATAAACAAGTTTATTTGGGGGGCTAAACAAAAACAAGTGCTTCATAGAGCATGAACAGTAAGATCTTTGTAGGAAGAATGTATAAGACAACATCATCTTTGCTTTTACTAGTTCTACATTGTCTATATGTTAAAATTTTGTTCATATCCAGCAGATTTTAGGTATGTGAAACCAATTGAGGATTAATGGAGCTACACATATGATTCATAGCCAATTCAGTATATTAATTTTTATGAATTTTCTTTGAAATATTTCAAACATAGTTGTTTTATTAAGAAAATAATGAGAGCCTTTTTGACAGAATAACGATATCTTGATCTATATAATCAGTCGTTTTGGGATGGAAAATTTTCTCGAAGACCTCTGTTTGCATCATTGCAAAATGCTGAGATCAAATACAAAGTTTGCTGTTTAACGGATTTTTTAGTAATGCTCTATGTAGGTAGACATGCATACACAGCAGTTGGGCGCCCTTATACACACACATACATACACAAACACAGAGAGATAGGAACATAACCACATCTCTTGCTCTCTCTCTCTCACTCACACACGCACGCACACACACACATAGACACACACATAGACACACACACACACACACACACACACACACACACACACACACACACACACACACACACACACACACACACACACGAGTATACGCGCAAAATTTTAACCTAAAATGCAGCATTTTGATTCAATAATTCTCAAAGTATTTCCGATGAATTTCCCGTTCCTAAAACAAACTACTGTTTATTGCATTGTACATTGCGTAGAATATAGTAAAGAGTAACTCTGCATATTATACGTAAGTAGTGGAGAAAAGAAAACCTTTATTTCTTGGATATACATTCAGAAAACTAATATTCAGAGAAAATAAATACATCATGTTTGCTAATAGCATCATATACAAAATTACTATTATTTTAATGAAGCAAAGGTGTGTTATTATGGAAAAACCGGAGGCACAAGATAGCAAGCTTTGTTTTTCTTACAGAGAGACATCGCATGCAAAGCTTGTTTGCTTTTCTTTACCCACACTTCATTTGTTACAGAAATGTTTATTTCTCGCTATTTCACCTATCCCTTTTATATACCTTCAAGGAGATTAAATATAATGGGGACGGTCAGAGAGCTTTAAAAAGGGAGAAAAATATTATTAGTACACCATGTGTTATATTTTTCTTTGAGGTTGCCTCCTTTTATTTTTTTTTTCCTTTTTTCTGTTCCTTTCTTTCTTTTTTCATGAAATTAATCTTCTCAACTCAGTTCCCCTTCACGCAGAGGACGGTTGCTTGCAAAGCTTACAACGTTTTCGAGAAGTACTTCAAATAACTGTGTATTAGCAGTCTATTTACTTTACCCAACATTTAGACTTTGCTGAAGAAAAGGCAGTATATATATGAAATTATGGTTTTTTGTTTGTGATTTTCCGAACTATTTACCGTATTTCAAAGCCTTTTCTGTCATGATGCGGAAGCTCTTTCTATAATGTTGTTTCTATTCTGTGTTGCAGCAATAAGTACTCATGAACTACTCAGGGATGTGTTATTTGAACATAAAAATGTACTTATAGTAACAATAAGTGCCTCTGGATTATTATAATTATGCCTGTTCAATGTATAAAATGGTCACCTTGCAGATATCCAAAGAACTTTTAATTAAATAAATTTTAATACATCTTTTCTCTGGGATGAGTAGATGAAAACAGCCTGACAGACGGAAATCTCCATGATCAGACTCTGGGTAAACATTTAATGAATACTCATAGTTATTATTTTCCTTCATTATGAACAAAGGGTGTGTTTTTTCTTAATTATTTGCTCATACTACTGATAGTCATTATTTCAAACGATTTATTATTTTACTCAATTTATACATGTGTGAATTAAAATCCATTTCATTAATAATAAACAGTCCAACATGAGAGTTTCACTGATTAATGAACATAAATACTATATAATTTGTTAATTTACCATTTGGCAACAAACAATAATTAACAACGTAGCTATCTTAATTACCTCTTATTTATTATGCCTAAATTATTTCTCTATTTTTTCAGCGTCTAAATTTTAAAAGGAATTCGTTTTAATAATTATATTTCACATTTATGATTTATTACCACCTTTTCTACAAAAATGTTTCCTTGCAATCTTTTCAATTTGGAATGTATATATATATAACTAATCAAAGATAATTCATTCATCTATGTATATTGCAAGTAATGCGATGAAAATTTCTTTAACTGCTGACAGTTAACTTTTTATTTAGTGTTTATTTTTACATATATATTATAAATATTCCATTTTCCATTAAGAAAAGCCAATGTTTCATATTAACTATTCATTATTTATTAACCACTTATTACTAGCTGGCGGAGGATGTCGATTGTGCTCGCTGACAGGGGAGTTTCCATCTGGTAAATACCGGGTACACTGTCGTAACTCCCTAGGTCGGCTGCCCTCAATCTCCTCTCGCCTCATCCTTCCTTCCCTGGTTTGACCCACTTGGGGCGTAGGTACAACAAACCTCAGGTTTCGGTGCCGAATCCTCTCCGTAGTGATCCTAATGCGTACGGAGTACTTTGTGAGTTCTTATGTATACATGTATACAGAGGAATCGAAAGCTCTAAACCAATTGTTCCTATTGAAATCGTAATGCAGTATCCTCCTCTTATCTTGTTGCTGTTTATTTTCAAACCAGGGGCACTTACCTTCAGAACAATTCCGTACTATTAACATACTTTCTCCGCATCGTATTTCTTTATCTCTTTCGCAATCACACTCGCAACATTATTTTATATCCTAAAGTCACGGTAATCAAGAAATTAATAGATTGTCAATAGGTTAAGCAATAACAAAAATAATTAAAGAAAATAGCGACAACCTGGCAGGGAATGTTACCCGAGATCTATGAGGAGTAATTATGGTGACAGTTTGATTTTTAAAATTGCTAATTAGCAACATTCCTTATCTTGCATTAATTAAGAGCTGCTTAATTCGTTTTTAACGTATAGTCGCTGTAACTGGCGATTCCTTGCCAAACAATTATGCAATAAAATATTTGCAGATATTAGACAAGAGCTGCTGTAAAATGCGATAGTAAAGAAATTAACAATAAATAGATGCCAAAATACTGTCGCGAAGCCGTTACCTACAATAGCGCGGCTAGTGTACACAAAGATCCAGCAAATAAAGATAGCTGAGGTAAAGGACTTGCCGGCATAGATTAAGTTACGCTTCTGGTAAGTGATAGAATATTCGGCTTCTTTATTGCTCCGGAAAAATCTAGAATTTATCAATGAGGTATTTCAGAAGGCGACGACTCGCCAAGAGTCAGTCACGAGTGCTGTAAACAGGAGAGAAAACTGCTGTAGAGTGTTGTAACGAGAGTTGATGTAATCAGAACGCTGTTTGTTATTGTCATCGACCTTGGTAGATTGTGTTGTGTATGTGACGTAATTCTGTTACGTGAGAATTGAACAATGTATATCTACGGAAATAAAGAACATTTGGTATATCTGCAACTCGGACTTTTAATTCTACGAACCCACAAAGTAACAATATGTTAAGATATCAGTTCCATATGCTCGATTTCAGTCCACCACCCAAATTGTTCTAGGGTTTCTTTCTTTTTTTCTGGTGGCAGGCAAATTCTAGAATGATTTTTCATCTAACACGATTACTTCTATAATTTTCTTTTCAGTCTGCTTCCTTCTTACATTCCAGGCGTATTCTAGATTTATGGTGCCAGGCGGTGCTGGATAGATGGGAAAAGGCTTTTGAAACCTTGATTGATTGGATCGCTAATCATGCTTTCTAGATGGCGCCGTAGTTGGATATATCTTCTACCCAGGTAATGTTAGGGACCACGTTTCTATGTTCTGCCTGCCCTGTGATCTCCTGTGGATCTCAGGTTTTTTTTTTTTTTTCAGTGGTCAAAATGTGCTCCTTTGTGCACCATATACTCTTTATGGAAAGATAATAAGTGGTGCGTGAAAAATCCGTTCGCAGTTTATATGGAATGGTTTTTTGGATGCACAGAGGAAGAGAGAGAGAGAGAGAGAGAGAGAGAGAGAGAGAGAGAGAGAGAGAGAGAGAGAGAGGGGGGGAAGTGGTGCTTGAATATCTATGTTACTGTTACCGAAGAACTTAATTCTAGAATGAACGATAACTTAAACCTGAAAATTAGCCTTTAAATTCTGCTTGTTTCAAAGAGATCAAGAAAATACCCTATAGGTAACAAGCCATTGAGTACATGTAAACATTTAAATCTATATAGGCATCTGTTTTTCATAAAGTCTCAAATTAGTTCCATTAAAATATCTTCTGATTAAAATATTTCCATAACAAATCAGATATGACGCTTGAAATTTATACATATAGCCGGGAACTTTTCTTTGTTCTAAGTTGTATAAGTTGCAAACAAAATGAAATGAACAAGATTTTACTAAACAAAAAAATACCAAGTACACAATTTGTGTCAAATGTATTTTTGAGTGTCAAGCCATTTCAAGATTTCTTGTTTATTCCTTTGGCTTTTCATATGTTTATACGGTTTCAAGTAGCAAGTCACTGTATGCGCCTTTTCTCGCAAGAAACTTTGAATTTCAAACATCTCATAATGAACCATTTTAAAGAGCTAGGTAACCTTGACTTACAGTATCTTATTATCTACGACGAATGCGTAAGTGTATTATGATAGACTATTGAAATTAATAAGGAGGCGAAACAATAGGTTTTTGTAAGAAGGTTTCTGGAAGATAGAGAAAACTGGAGTACACTATTTGTTTTCATTTTCACATTCTTGGAGAGGATTCTTCTTCTTTCTCCATTTCTCTTTCTTTTCGTTCATTCTCATAAATTTCACAGGCTTGCATTTTCAGAAAGAAAAATATCTAGTTTTCATGACAGGATGATATGTTCTGAGTTAACTACTTCCTCCTTGGTAGGTCGGTTGCCGGTCCCCGAACCGGCTGACCACTTCCGAACGAACCACTGTACGGGAGAATGTCCCTTGTCCTGGTCTACCGGAGGACCCTGCCCTCTGCACTGACGTGCTCCTTGGGACGGACGCCCACTGTCTCCTCTCGCCTCATCCTTACTCTCGGGTGTATAGGTACAATAGATAAAGACTTGTCGAAGTGTCGAATCCTCTTTGTAGTAATCCTAATACCAGAAGGTAAAATGCATGCTCAACCTAAAATTATTTCATACCAAACTACAACATTCTCCCAAAGGAAGTATCTGGGATGAAGTAAATATAGTAAGATGAGGATATAAGTTAAATTATTAATAAAATGTTCACAGAAAATGTTTACTTAATCCGTAATTAACTATAACAACAATTTAATAAATTTTGGAAATGTGCAAATAAAATTTTATCCTACGAACTATTAAATAATTATGGGTCAGTAATAACTAGTGAGTTAGTGAGAAAAACTATGTGGAATGGTTAATCTATACTAACATACTTTATACCTATATGCGAGCATAAATTATGAACATTTAGTACAATCAGATAACATATTAAATATTCGTTAAAATCATCTTGCCTTCGAATTTGTGAACAGATGAGTTCAGTGAATTATTCCAGGGGGATCATTCCGAAGAGATTCTGTGTTCTTCGTTTAGTTGAGAGCCTCAAGTTAGGTTATCGTGCAAGCAAATAATATCCCAGACTCCAACCAACAATGTACATTAAAGAAAGCTGGCTAAAGCTCTATCGCACATGAAGTACTACTGCCACCCTCAGTGTTAAGTGTGTTTATCAATATATCAATAACGTGAAGCAAATGCTGTAAAGTAGCTGACATAATTGTCTTCTATATTTCGTCACGCAAGCAACCACAACCTATGGTTTACATTAAAAATAATAAGGATGTGAAAGTTAAACTCCAAAATTAAGCTATGAAAAGCACTTAATAGTGGTCCCTGTGATATACTAAAACGATTGATTGAAATGTAAATGGGATTCACTTTACTAGAGGATTTCGCCAGAATCAAACCCAAACCAGCAAACTAATGGTTCCATAGTCTGATCATATATGTGTACGTAGGTATATCTGAAGTTATTATGGAAGAAAGCAGGTTTCAGATTTTTTCTGAGGTATATTTTGCTTCAAATCCATACACGCGAAAGTGTGATCCAAACATCTGAATGTTATGTTGGTGTGTAGAGGTAAAATAAAATAAAAAATATTTTTGCTCTCGGAACTGAATGTATTCGTCGACTTAGCGCGTGTTCATTTCAATTACTACCAAGAGAGAAAAGATAGAAACAAATATGCGCTGATTAACGTTAGTTAAAAGGTCAATCGATTCGCTAATTTTCCAGAATCCCTGTGGAGTAGTACCATCTATGTACACATGATTTATACATGTAATAGTTAGAACTCCAAGTTTCAGACACATCATGTTAATATACCCTCCATTAATTTAATTGGAAATATCTGGATACTGTGGCATTAATAAACTAATACGTGCATTACGCAACTATAGCTTCGTGTTATTATAATCTGTGACAACCCTCAAAATCTGATGCATTATGTACAAGAATGAATAGGTTGCTTTCCTGGGAAAGTGCATGCGTTGTCAGCAAACGCCAAAATATATCCTCATGACGTATATAATTAGCTAATTCGCGCCCCAAATTCAATGCGAATTATGAAAAATTAACGGAGAACTTTTGTTTAGCTACTTTAACAAAACGGAGATGTTGCAAAAGTAATTACAGAAATTGATTTTATTTTACAGTAAACAAACACTTCCAAATCAAACAGAACATGTAACTCAATTTTTAATATAGTAACTCTAAAATTATACTAAAGGGAAAGATGCATCATGGTCTTCCCAGTATTAATTTATTATATTATTAAAGTGACTTGAGCACATTGCAAATGTGTGCAATATATTCTTTATTGATTATTAACAGTAATACAAAAACTGATTTGCGCGTGATTCAGAGTCCATTATTTACGAATTTATCTGCTACGTACTATTTGCTTATTCTATGTACGGCCAGAGCCTGTAAGTCGTAATTATCATACTGCATTAGACTTACAAAATATTGTTGCTCAATGTTTAAGCCTTTTAATAAGACGCCCTTTTAGATAACGCTAAAAGGAATTCTTAGGTGAAACAGTTATTTAAGTTTACAAAACACAATAATTGAAATAAAAAGTCTGATCTATTGAAGTCTCAAAGCCTATCCTACATATTACGCTATCTTTCTACGTATTACAGTGTACATTAAAACAATTCTTCTACTCGTGATGTATTTTGCAATGAAGTGGTTTCATATAACCAATATTATAACTTTCGAAATAGACGTTTAAGCTTCCATCGGAAACAAAGAGCAATACATTGCAATTTGAAAAGTAAGAAGCGGCTTTTGCGGAGGAGCAAATCATCTGAAGATGTTAAGTTCTTATCATCTTTGTACTCCTAAATTGCGAATGTTTTATTTAGCTAACAAAAAATGTTCTTTGGAGAGCACACCTTTATAAGTATGTTTCATATAATGGTATAAACCTTTCATTATATATTCCATTACATATTTCGTGGTAATTTCAAGGAGGAAGAGAGAAGAAAGTAAATAATAGATGTTTAAATACAAGTCCATATATGCTGGACCTTCGTCCCATAACATCGCAAGCATAGTGACAGCTCGTAGGCACGATAAATGAAATCAAATGATAATTAACTTGGAAAGGAAATTTGGGAAGAAAACGATGCAGGCCTAAGTTTAGGGCATCTTAAAGGCCATCCTTCCAGACGAGTAGAATATTCAAAAAGTATTAAGTAACTAATCCCATTACTAAAATTTTATCTCATAAACAATGAATGTCATCACAAACTTTTGAAATAGAAATAAATCATTTTCATGAAGTCTAAAGCTTTTTGCAGCGTATAAATTAATTCTTGTCTTAGCAAAGTCAGCAACTCTTAACATATTCCTTCACTCTATCCCGAAAATATTTAAGATATACAGTTTCTTTATTATGTAAATGTTGTAAATAAATTACATTTTAAATAAAATCTGAGAAATTGTTCTCACAAAGTAAAACGTTATGAAAAATGTTTCCTAAAAAGGACTTCTGGGTGCTGTGCATTAACCCGAAAATCCCTATGTTGCATTTTTGTGGTAATTCAACTTCAATATAAACTTTGTCATTTATTTGAATTTTCATTTCTACATAAGTTATTCTATCTATCCCCAGACACATATACACACACTACACACTCTCCTAAAACTCTGACTATTAAACTCAATCTTAATTGTCTTTACTCATTATATTTTATTTTATACACGTTATGCATAATAGTCTTCCAAAACTATTATCTATCTACTATTAATCTAGTAGTAGTATTACAGTTATTGTGAAACAGTTTCATACTTTACTTGAAAAATACAATAACTGAATGAGTTTTATGGTTACTTGCTTTTCCTAAGTATACTATCTACATTTTGTTATTGCATACTAACATAATAAAGAAGCTCACTGCGAACTAAAGGCAAATTATGAACACTAAGCAAGAATGTAAAATAAGAATCAACTAATTGAAGCAAAATTACATAATTAACATTAAATATACCCAGTGTCCTATTCCTATTGAACTATAGAAGCCTCGCGCTGTAGTATCCTTCCCGTTCTTCCCCGTTCTGCATGACTATCAAACACTTCGCCAAGTCTCAGTTAAACATGGCCAGCAATGTGACACCCAGCGTCCGATAAATAATCTTATCTTCAAGCAAGTCTTCATTCCACCATTGGAATCCAGAATCTCTGGTGGTAAATATTTTCTTAAAATTTCTTTGTTTCACCACATCAAGCCTCCCGGAATGAAAAAATGCCCGATAAATGCCAAACTTGACATTTCTGTTCAATACTTTGCAAAGATGAGGCATTTTGCAAAAAAAGTCCACCAACCCAAACTATCGATTCCGAAAGTTTAGATTTTTTTTAATACAGCAAAATCACATTAATCCGCACCCCTTTAAGCCGGATTTCGCTTAATCCGGACAAACACCGTAAAAGAAAACAAAAAAATAAACTGTATATTTCTCCATTTTACTTTGCACTGACTACAATAGGAATTTCTTAGGAATGCCAGGGATAGATTAGTGACAATGGTGCATTAGGCTACCTTCTTCCCACACTTTTGTTGTACCTGCGATAGGGCTTGCAACTCTTGTCACAAGGATTACTTTAATACCTGTCTTTCTCAGCCATAAAGGTAAACAGACAAATCGAGTGCATTATTTCATTTAGTTAACCTACAATGCTATCAGAGAAACCTAATCATAATTCGCTTACAATAAACGGAAAACTGGAAATTGTGCCACACTTGCGTGTATATGTGCAGAATATGGAATCGCAAAGCAGTTTCGGACATAAAAAGAGAAAGGTTGTTTATTAAATGTGATGTAAATAGGAAAATTGTCAAAACAACGAATGCGGCAGCCAGTTGAACAGAAGTTAGAAGTTCGTACCAGTTCTAGTGGCACCAACAATGTCGTGCAAGCAGAATTGCAGTGAGAGATGTTTAAATTCAAGCTGCTACCGAAGTCTTGGTATCAATGGATTTTCGTCCAGCTCGGGCTGGTTATACAGATTCCGCAAGCGTCAGAACATAGTGAACAAGAAATGTGTGAAAAATCTTAAGTGCTGATACGTCAGCTTTTGATCCATTTAGAACTGAACGAAATCCAACATTTAAGGAGAAAATTTAAATTTTTCTCAAGTGTAATGCTGGCGAGACAGGTCTACTTCAGCGCGCCATGCCCGAGAACACGCAAGTTTCCAAATCTTAAAGAAAAATTAGCTTGGACGAAAACTTTGCTAAGAATGTGTTTCTGCGTCATTGAGTGCTAATGCAGATGGAAGCCATATTTTATAGCCGGTTGCTTTAGGTAAAAGTAAACAACCAAGGGGTATTAAGAACGCAATGCCCACATTGCCAGTAGACGGTTTACGGCAGACATCACCCACGGTTGGTTTCACAACCGTGTTGTACCTGCAATACGAAGACATCAAGAAAATAAAACCCAAAAGACATGAAACCCATAATTCTATTGGATACTGCATCTCCGCATCCAGATACAAATAAAATGGAATGCGGATGGTAAGATCAAATGTGTGTTCTTGCCAGCTAACACAACTTCCCTGATACAGCCGAAGGACCAAGGCGCTATCTACTCTGCAAAGTGATTACACAGAAAAAAGCTCTTGCCTGAAATTTTCGAAGATGAGGAGACTTAGGAAGTGAATATAAACGTGTGAAAAATACACTCTGGAATATAATATCATACATATCAGATCCATGATTTTCAATTTTGCAAGTACAGTAAACAGCGTTTCCAAGTCTACATTGACTAGCGTGTGGAACAAACTTTTGTATATTGACAGTGTGGGATCGGACAACGATAACATTGAATTAAATAACCTTCAGGATACATGGTTTTGGGTGACAAGAAAGCTCTTTCAGTAGACGAGATCAAAGACTAGCTTGATGGCGATGAAGATGATCCAGGCTATCACATCATGACTGATGGAGAAATTATGGAAAGTGTAAGCAATGCAAGGGAAAGTAGTAGTGAATCCGAGGCTGAGGATGTGTATTTCGGAAAGACGGAAATGAAATTAAGTAAGGTTAAACAGCATCTGAACTATGTGACAAACTTTGTTGAGAAAACTGATAATAAACAGATTTCTGCATACTACCATCACATGAGGAGCCTTCGGTGTCTCATTGTGAACGAGATATCTGATAAACCACAAAATAAAATCAACAGATTCTTCAAACCAGAAAAATAGAGCGTGCGCAATTCAAATTAGGTGAGCCTATAGTATCTTAGTTTGTAATAAAATTATACTTTATATACCCTAACTTCATTCCCAGTTTTTCTCTGGTGTTTATTTCACTTTATCTGGACTTTCGATAATCCGACAACATTAAGCCCCAATTGATCCGGATTCAGAAGGTTTTGTCTTACATATATAATTATTTTGGGTTGAAGATAACATGTCCTAGAAAATGTATATCTCGGTTTCTTCTTGATTGAAGACATTTTTATAAATATAAATAACTGGCTAGGCCTTGATAGATAACTTACCATAGAAAACTACACATATTTATGAAACATAATGCATTCTAATATTTTTTGGCTGTATAAAATATTTCGGACATATTCGTTCTTATTACTTTGAACTTCTCTCCAATATGTTTTCCAATTTTATTTTTTCTGCCAAGTACGCAGTAGGGAGAGAAGACATTGCATTCCGCCCGAAAATTAGATATCAAGATTTCACCAGAAATAAATTTTAGGAATAGTTCTCGTGCCTGTGTGTGTGTCTGTGTGTGTGACTGAAATAGCATAATCCACACTGAAATGTGTAATAAATAATAAATTAGCTATTTTGGTTCACCATCTGTCCATGATATACCACCTCAGCTGTACAAACTATCCTTTTAATGAAATAAATGTTCTCTTTTTTTTTCAAAAAGTGATTAACCATTTATATGCAAAATACGTATGAAAATCATATCTAAATAAAAAATAAAGTGCATATGTTTAATTTTCTGAGTAGAGCCTGTGCTATCTTCATTTGGTTTTATATTCTTAAACCGGTAATTCATAGGAAATATACAAATATATAAAATAAAATAAATAAATAAATCTATAAAACACGCACCTTATTTAAAATGACAAATGTTTATGAGACCTCCGCCTTATCTGGTTTAAATGTCAATGGTTGTCACTTTTTATTCTGTTATCGCTTTTAGTTGTTTTTTCGCAATGTCTTAAGGCACACTATGAAATTATTAAGCCAGTATATAGCCATTCGGGGTTTATACCTGAGACACCAAGTTCCCTCGTTATACTGCTTTTCCTTTTTGAGTTTTGTAGTTAAAACACCAAACGCCCCCCTCCCATCACACACAGACACACACATACGATGAAACGAACATACGCACACAAACACATACGTGCATAAAACACTTACAAGAACTTTTCTTTTTTGGTATTGCTTTTCAAAGCATGTTATTCTAGTAAAATCTCCATATCAAATTTAGGTATGAATACAATTAAATCTTGAATCTCCTCGCTATCAGCATAACTAATATACTTAATAAGAATGTGACAAACCAAATGATTTTTCAACCTGATAAAACTGAACGTGCAGCACATAAAGCATGTATGAACAAATGATTACAATACCATTAGTATAACCTTGTAACATTTATTCGTTGCTATTTATGAAATTCCATTATATGCGGATATTTATGTGCCATGCTTTTCAATCACACAACGGCTTGTTAATGTAATTACTTGTATTAGTTCAAGGTTCCAATACATGCCTTCCTTCTGATCCCATCCAGGCTCGCTGCTGTTTTTGATCTTCCATCAATACTTCCTTAGTTTAGGATTTGGCTTGAGATGTATAAAGAAACATCAGTAAATAAGTTTTTATGATTCTGAACGTTATGGTAAACATTGAACAATATGAGATAGGAAACCTAGGCTTCTAGAGGTCAGCTTAAAGAGATACCGCAGCAAATTGTCCACAGTGAGATTTTTAACAAGCAGGTGTCTACATCTAGCTATGAAATTGCATAAATTTTGCATGACCAGAGGAAAAAACAAATAAGTTGTCTAAAACCAAATGTGAAGCATTATAAATCGCCATTACCGTATGATATATAAATGCAAGAGACACTCTTAAGGAACAGTTGGAAAATTTCATGTCGTAGGTTAAGTAACTCAGAAACTCAATTGGCAAGAGCAACAAAAGGGAGACCGGAAGATCCGTGGTTCAGATCATGGCTATAATAATGAACTTTGTCCTTTTACTGTACTTTTCCATAAATGTGTCTGCCTTGACAGTATGCTGATTGGAGGTACGTGAAGAAAGACCTCGCTAGGCTGTTCGACTACATTTTGCACAAATAATGTTTCGTGTGGAGTTTATTAACAGCTGATTGAAGTACCAAGCGTTGCCCTTAGTTTGACATTTTGAGACTAGGATGCACACTTGACTTGCAGCTTAAGTTTCTTTTGGTATTTAAAAATTACTCCTCTTACTTAATACACAAATACGAAGACTTAGTTAAAATCATAGTATGCTGGATAAAAGGCATAAAATAAATGTAAATAATTACGAATACCAGGAAACACTATGCAGAAACATTCTGAAGACACGCATATGCACGAAAGTGCATATGAAGTATGAGTTACAACAATTTGAGTTACAAAGCGGAGTTCACTTGTATCATTGTACAATTATTATAAGGAAATGTTAACTTCCAAACTAATTTGATTGGCGATCATTCAGTAGTTATTGCGTAATCACTTACTGTGACGTTACGTATTAGCTTAAATAGCCTCCTAATAAGCTCTCAGGGCCGTTAAAGGTATTAAATTTTGTTTTAACTGGTACACTATAAAAAGTTTGCAAATAAGATTAACTAGCTAGCTAGCGTTTCGTCATATATCCTAGAATAGTTTAGCGTTAGGTTGCAATTGCTTCAGATTGCCTCTAATATAAATAAGTGTAATTATTTATGCCTTATTTGGTGTGTGCATAACTATACAAAGTTAAATATAGGTAAGTACTTGAAACCAAAACGGTAATGATCGTTTCTAAAAGAGTTAAGTTAAATTTTACAACAAACATGGTCTAAATTTAAACAATGTTTTCTAAAACATGTTTGTAACAACGTTCAACGAAATCAAAGAGCAATTTGGTTATATAAGAAAGACGGCACGTCCAATAACCAATTTTAAAGGTGTTTAAATCCTTTGATGTCACGCCATTAAAATAAAATCATTAAGGATTTATATATTTGTAATAGAGTCCAAAAATCCTCCTTGATATTCCTGCTCAACGAAACGAGAACATAATGCGAAATGAAACCCTCTAAACATTTAAATATTTTAGAAATATTTCATATTCTATAGCAGTCAACATAACCTAATCAACGGTGATACTATTATAACTGTTTGAGATTAGCTTATCAACCAGGACTGACCACTTACCTACCTCTTTGTAATACTAGTATAACTTTCTTCCAGCTTCATTCACTGTAAGGACAAAAAAATTCCTAATCAAATAATTAGTGTCGTAAGACGTATTCCCAATAAAAATAAAACTGAAAGAATATGCAAGGCACTTTCAGAAGTTGCTTCCGAATGAGCTATATGCAATTATACCTAATCATCGTAACATTTTGGCTCTTCCCCCTCAAAGCACAAGCCTCTTGTGCAGGAACATGTAGTGCAATTAAATGTTAAGCAGTACACTGATTTTCTTCTTCCTTCTTACTTTATGCATGTAAAGGTTTCTGCAGTATTAAAAGGCCATTTCTTTGCAAACTAAGGTTATGTTTTTCCTTCTTCCTTTCTTCAGAGGGATGGAGTAAAGCGTTTCTCTTCTACTCGTGCTTTCTTTTCACCCATAGCTCCTTGCTAGCCTCACTTCAATTAGTTATAATGTGATTTGGGAAGTAAAGGGGTCTCGTTATGTTTTGATGAGGTTGACCATTCTTCTTGTTGCTACTGCATACACAGTGGAAAAAGAGGAAGAAACGAAGGAAAGCAATTCCTTCTCCCCTTTTCTTCCATCTCCCGCAATGTTGCTTTGCTTTGCCGCAACTTTTCAATGCCTGAAAAACTCGTTAAAAACTTTATGCCAAGAGAAACAGTCCCCTGCACTCATTTCGAGAACAGAGACTCTAAATAATTTCATATGTTTATTTTGAACTATATGCTTAATTGTATAAATAAAACAATTTGGTATATAAATACGCGACACCCAAGAAAATGGAAAGGATAATGCTTACTCAAGCTGTTTAAAAGTACTGGTAGTATTGCATATTGACATTAAAATTCAGAATGCAGTAAGGTTAATGCATGAAATGTGTAATTAATAATTTATATTTATTTATGCTTATATTGTTGAACTGTTTTACTATAATGGAAATTAATGTTCTTTCACACTAGCCGTGTGTAGGACGCACTATGAAACGGTAGAGTCAGACTGAAAAATTCAATGCCATAGCCGGGATTTGAACCACGGTTCTTCTGGTTGCCGTCCAGCCGCTCTAACTCTTGAGCTACTATGGCCAACACACCGATATGACATTAAATTCCCCAACTGACTCGTATTTTTTCCGGTAAACCACTAGGAGTTCTCATAAACACATCAAACAACTGCCTTAATGGCGACTTACTATGCTGTAAGTACTTTAAGGCCCGGGCTTTATAGTTCGAACCACTATTAGGTACAATTAATGGAAGTTAATTGTTCTTTCACACTAGCCGTGTGTAGTACGCATTACGAAACGGTTCGAGTCGGCTGGGGAATTTAATGTCATGTTGGCGTGTTGGCCGTAGTAGCTCAAGGGTTAGAGCGGCTGGACAGCAACCAGAAGATCCGTGGTTCAAATCCCGGCCATGGCATTGAATTTTTCAGTCTGGCTCTACCGTTTCATGTTTTACTATAGTAAATGGTAATGCGGCATACTCTGTACAACTGAAACCTCCATTGCAAAGTGTGGCTCTGAGGTAACAAAGTTATTTTCCTAATACTATTTGCATATTTAATAACATACAAATATGTGCACTTATTTCATACTATAAATAATTTCACTTCTTTCATTACTGCTATAGTATATTATCCCAGTCATCATCAGACGAGTCACCACACATAATTCTATCACATTGCGGCCGCTGGAGCTCTTAACTACTCTCTGTCCAGTACAAGAAGGCAAGAGACGAATGAAGGGGAGAGGGGTTTGAACTGTTTATCTGTTCTGTTAGTGGATCTTTTTACGAGGAAATGAGTGTACGAGTATGCATATGAGTCACCGATGTAGCCAGATCTAATGTTCGTTGCACTAAGGTAAATGCAGGGATAGGTACTATGTGTTCGTGAGCTATGTGACAACACTTGCATATTTTAAACCTAGCATCCTTGTCACACTCGCAGGGACCGTGCGGACAGCAAAAGTGATTATCTTACACGTACCTCTAGCTAGCCTTTTTGTCCTGGGCAGACAGTAGTGAGGCTCCGCTTTGAACGGATGACTAGTCAATTTGGTCTCGCCTTAAGACTTATGGCTATTGAATTTTCTTTTTCATTAACATGCCTATGACAAGGATATACAGGATATCCCCAGTCTTTAGAATCAAAGTTACACAAATGATAGAGACTTTTAAAATGAGCATTTTGTCATAAAGAACGCAGACGATAGTTTGAATGACAAGCGGTGTTGTAGATCAGTTTTGCAAACTACTTTAAATTTGTTATTCCTAATAAAGAAGCTAAAGCTCATAGCGGGTGTTCAAAGTGGAGACTACCTTCCTCAGTACATTGTGCTTATATTTTGTTACACCCCTCCGAAATCCCTAGTGCCTGTTACACAACGATAACGGTAGATAGGGCCTCACGAAGCAGCTCTTCTTCAATTTTTATGGGATTTCATACAACAATATCTTCGTGTAGGCTTATAAGAAAAGGCACAGGTGATTCAGATCCGGCGAATGCACTTGTACAGGACTTATCTTTCGAAACGTGCGCCAACCAAAATTTTGTGGTGTGTGTGTGTGTGTGTGTGTGTGTGTGTGTGTGTGTGTGTGTGTGTGTGTGTGTGTGTGTGTGTGTGTGTGTGTGTGTGTGTGTAGTGTTTAACGCCCGCTTTTACTACATACGGCACCGCAGGCGGTGACACTGATGATACATGAGATGAAATGAAGTACCGGTGGAATGAGATGGTGGGGGAAACCGGAGGTCCCGGAGATAACCAGCCCCAGTGCCGTGTTGTCCATCACAAATCTCACTTTGCGGTCGCCTGGGATCGAACCCGGGCCGCCTTGGTGTCAGCCAAGTGGTCTAGCCACTGAGCCACGGTGCGGCCATACAAAATTTTGACTTCCTAGCACTATCTTTTATGTCAAAATGCTCAATACAGAGTCTTCTGTCATCTGCATAAGGTAGATCCCAATAATTAAGGTCTCCTTGTAGAAACTGGCTTATAAAGTAGCAGAAGAGTGACATATGTAGCAAATAATCAATGTCTTAAAGCGTGATGTTCATAGCTGAAAGAAAATCGAATGGGAAATGGAATTACATTCTCAGGTAGAAGAACATGGTAATACATTTGATCGAGAATTCCATAATATTTCAATAAAAGTTATAAGGACGGTGTTATGAAATTTTTAAGTCTCAGGAAGGATAAACGTTTCAGATGGTTTTCTCTATCCACTATCTTTTTTCAGCTGGTTTGTATTGACTTTCTTCTGAAAGCTTATTTTTCGTCTCCCTCATGTTAATCGACATAAATATTTGTAGGTATAGTTTCATTACATATTTCCTCCCAGCTTCTACAGAATTAGGGAAATTCGAATCGAGAGTCCGGTGTTTGAAAGACGCTCGCCTGGCTTTAAAATTCCTACTCCTTCAATGACGTCGGGAGAACAGGTGAATTGTGATAGGGCTTTAGACACACAATAGAGTATTTAACAATCGAAACCAACATTATTTTATATCTCAGAAATGGCCAACGCCACAAAAATTATTGGTAACTAGTGCTTAAGGAGGTTTACATTTTTACTGTAGAATGATTTTGTTCAGCTCTTAAAGTATATTAATTACTTGTATATAGGATTACAGAAAATATCCTACAAATACAAGCTATTTCTAGAAAATGTAAGATGCACACTATATTTGTCTTTTAAATATCTGAAATAGTGTATTATGTAGTTATAGTCATGAGTAAGAAAATGAAAAGCTTTTGAAACCTTTTCATGTAACAATAGCTATGGGGTGGGTGGGGGAGACTTCTGCGAAAATTCTTGTTATATCTTTTAAGGACGGTAAGCTTAAATAACTTAGTTATGTATCTAATATTTCGTGTTTGAGTTTAGTTCGCTCCTTGTAAAGAAGCGCGCTCCCGCGAACACAGACACACACACACACACACACACACACACACACACACACACACACACACACACACACACACACACTATACATACTCAGAGACCATTCCCTAAAATTGTTTTTTTTTTTTTTTTTTTATTTATTCTTTTCTGTGATTCAGGGTCTCTAAACTATATTTCCATTGATTAAGGCTTCACGGGTGATCAGCATCGTCAAATTTATAAAGATCGAGCTTTCGGCCATTTTACACTCTATGGCCTTCACCAGGAACATATAGTGTAAAATGGTCGAAAGCTCGATCTCCCTAAATTTAACGCGGCTGATCACCCGTGAAGCCTTAACAATAAAGCTCGCCGCGAAAGCTTCAAGCCTTATATTTCTATTCTCATTTCGATTTTAAGTTTTGGGGTGGAATTCGATATCGCCCAGGCCTGTAAGGGTTATAATTAAAGGTAATTGGTAGCAAAAGTAAAAATGTCTTTTAGGAAGTTACGAGAATTGAGAAAAAGTGTATTGACGGTGAAACCTTGGGATCAAATTTTTGGGTAGAATACATACAATAGTTTCTCTTACCCTGTATGGGGTAGTTAATAGAGCAAATATTTTTTTAAAATATCTTATGCGTTACTGATGTCATTAATTCCTGTACTATATATATACATGTGTGTGTGTTTGTGTGTTGTTATAAATAAAAGGGTGACAGAGAAACAGATCCTTAGCCAAATATTTAAAAGCTGATAGCTATATGTTGAATATAAATATTCCAAACATACAGCAAATTTACGTTTATGAGCTGCATGTGATAGAGTTTTTAAACTCTGTGTTACTTTCAAATTACATTCACTGTCACTTCTTCTACAAACTTCCCTTTTACTACAAATATTATTCTTCTGTTTAATATTAATTGAGATATGGGTATATTTGCAGTAATATTTCTATTATATACCATTATACTTACACTGATTGCATTGGTATCTGTATACTTAATGTGTTTAGAGAATCTTAGGGATGGATTTTGAAAATCGTAAGTAGCCTATAGCAGAAGTAGTCAAGCATTTTTCCTGGTTGGTCAGGACAAATTAGTGACAATTTATACCTAAGGGGTTGGAAACTATAACGTTTAAAGTTATATAATATTTCATAATTTCGTCAAGTGTTTAAGTTGCAAATATTCTTGCGCTGCATAGTTTTGTCTACAAAGGTTTGACAATAAAGCAATGCTACGTTTTAAAACTATGAAACATACTTCAAAACTAGTATTAGGTAATTTTTGAAAGTGTAGGGTTATTTTATTCGAATTCCTATTCCATCATCTGTAAAAAAGAAGCGTTGCTTCATTTCACAAAGGGAAACTCAGAGCCACAAATAAGATATACGTATCGTCCAAGCAACCCTGAACTCTTAACAATCATATGCTGTTTCCTTCGATTTTGTCAACGCGGCTCCAGAGACATTACTGCAAGTTGTTTGTGTATTCAGTGCATATTAATTAGAATGTAATTATGAAAATCTCAGTATAACTGGGTTATTAAAAGGAGTCTTTTATATGAGGTCAGTGGTTAGGACATGTCGTGGATCATAAAGAAAGGATATCAATTATCTCTGTAATACATGGATCGTTCAGAAATTAGTGGCAACACTGCATTTGGCGCTATCAGTAGTAAATTATGTAAGCTGATAACAATTAAACATAAGAGCATCTAATGTTCCAAATGACCTTGTTGTCGACGGGCCCTAAAACACCACACCACCACCGCATCTAATGTTTGTTAGCTGTGAGTTTGAGGACAATAATTTTATTTAATAAGACATTTTCAGTAAGTTTAATTGTAGGATGCTATATTGTTTGTTCTAAATATCTTTATTCACTATAATTCAGGTTGCAAGAGGTACCTAAGCTCGACAATGCCATACAGAATTATTGGAAGATTGTGGTAGACAGACTTTACCGTATCGTACTGTGGCTAGGTGGTCGAACACATTTCGTAGAGAAAGGGAAGACGTTCATCAAAAACGTGAAGCTGGCAGATCGCAATCAGCAAGTGATGATGTGCCTGTGAATGCTGTTAGAGCACTACTGGAAGAACATCGTTGTTGGACTTTTATTGAACTAGCAAGGAAAGTTGGAGTTCCTCCTGGCACGATTCTCCATATACTTAAGAAGAAGTTAAAGATGAGGAAAATATGCACTTGATGTGTTCCATACAAAGTTACAGCGTAAACAATGTGGCACAGGATGGAAACAACAAGATTATATTTAGAACGCTATGAACGTGAAGGCGAGCATTTTCTTGACATTAGACGAAACCTGGTTTCGATGCTACCAAAAAAAAAAAAAAAAAAAAAAAAAAAATTAAAGAGACAATGAAATCAGAGGCGGCACATTCATTCACCACGGCCAAAAGAGTATGGACAAAAGATCCAGTTACGTGATTTTCATTGTTCTTTATGATTTTGACGGTGTACTTATCATTCATTCAGGGCCTCAAGGAAATCGTGTAAAAGGTGCATATTACAGTCACTCTATGGAACACCATTTACGACCAGCTGTGCGTCGTAAACATCCAAATCTCCTGAATCCTCATGCCATTGTGTTACAGGATGGTCCTTGCTCTCACACGTCTGCCCCTGTTGTTAATTTACTTCGCAGATGGAAATTTTTGAGCATCCTCCGTACAACCCAGATATGAGCCCATGCTATTTCCACCTTTTTGCGAAATTGAAATTACCACTAAGAGAAGTTGTCTTTAGAACCACACAGGCAATTATAGCAGCAGTAGAGCAGCCTGTTCGAGTATTAGGACTACAAGACGCTTGGATGGCATCCGTCGGCTCCCTGATATGAGGAGGTGAGCTCTTCATGCTGGAGGAGATTACTTCTAAGCACTGCAAAAATGTGACAGCTCTAAAAATGTTTCATTTGTTGTTAATTCAAATTTTGACACTAATTGTTGAATGACCTATGTATTTTAGCAAATTGAAATTGTACTCACCGTACATTAAAGGTTAAAAATAGAAATTAATCAAATATGTATAAAATATCTATAAACAATATATGTATAAACAAAACAACTTAATGTGATCTTAAATACTACTGAATTTTAAAACAATTTAAACTCTGTCCATCCATGATAAATGAAGAAAATGTATTGAACATTTCGGTGGAACGGTTTATACTTGGGTATCTGGAATGTTAGTAAATGCCAATTTGCAATTTTAGTGTAGGTTATGAAGAGGAATATAAATTCTAAAGCAGTTTGCTTCACGTTGTCTGCATTTAAATGTTTATGTGAATAAAAGCAATGTGAACGACGGAAGTCTAGTGAAACTGATGGGCGGGAAAACGAGGTAGTGACTGTCATGTGCAAATGCCAACAGACTATAGGAAGGATGGGGAGATTGGTTACCTGAGTTATCACTGCATAACGAATAAATTTATTTAATTTTTTCCGATTTTAATGCTTCCAAACTTCTATGTCTTGTTATACAGATTGCTTTGACTGCTTACCAGTCGCAGATTCGCAAAGGAACATGTAGCATTATCTCTGTTCGTAGGAGTTGTGTTTTGTAACGTCAGTAGTTCACCATCCAAAGTATTGCACTATTAATAAATGTCCAAATTGCATACTCACGTAAAAGAACGTATCGAAATATACACCGCTACTTTTATGGACACTCTTTTCAAGAGAGATTTGGGGTTCACTTGATTCTTCGGCTTCCCCTTATGCACAGCAAAGGCAAGATGGAGCTAAGCGTTTGGAGCCACATCCCTGGAAAAAGGAATGCCTATCCAGTTTCCCCATTCTCATTCAACCAATTGTTTCATTATCACCTTTCCTTTCATTCCTTTTGTTATCATTTCAAATCATCTGTTTCTTCACTTTACATTGCAGACATCGCACTGACTGTCAATTCTAAACATTCTATCGGATCTAGAGATTACCCTGCTCCGCAACAGGCATCCAATCACCATTGCTCTGGGAAGTATAATTCTTCCATACGAGAACGGTAAATCGCTTAAAAAGAGGATGATTCATGCTGAACGTACTGTTATTATGTGACAAATATTAAATATCTTAAAATGTCTAGTCTTTGCTATGATGAGTGTCTTTATATATAATATATTCCGTAATGGGATTAAGAGGAATCTGAGTATAATAGTTTTTATCAGTTATTATTTTGCATTTTGAAAAAGACACAGAAATCGTAAATTCTTTATGTATTTTATCTAACAAACAAATTTCTTGCTTAAATAACAAGTGATTCATTATAATGTTCATTATATGGTATGATGCGAAAGCACATCTACTTCCAAACGTTTATAAATACAAGTGATCTAAAGACCAGGTGGTCTACCAAAACTTGGGATAGGTAATAGAATTTTTTATGGAATTTCTTCACTAAGATTAATTATGTATGACAAGTAGGCTGTTAATAGCTGAAAAATTGATGGAATTGAAATAATTTTTTTCCAAGCCTTAATTATTTCAACAGAGTTAAAGTTTGGCACATTGGGATTGAAACTTAAATGGCTACCCAAATTTTGACTGGATATTTTGTAACAAAGATGATACATACAACATACTGTATCGTAATATTAAACTGAATTCTCGATAGTCTGTATGAATGGCTGCCTCAGTAAGTCACAACAGTACTAGGTATTGCCATAAATTATGTGCAGACACATTTTAATTTAACGTAAGTATAATTATCATAATGAGCACCCTAGCACCGGAGTAACGTATAATACTCGCATTCAAAATCCACAAGTTTAATTCCTGTTTATCATACATCCAAACTTAATTTTTATTAGTTTTCTCTAATCGTTAGGTAAAAGTACATGATCTCATTTTTATCATTTCGTATTCATTTGTTTTCTCTCTAGCCTTTAGGTAAACTTGTAGGTTTCGTGACGTATAGCAATAACGGACGAAAACGTTATGCTTTCTGAAAGGAGAAAGCAATCCCCATAAGCAACTGTGAGCTACTTGGTTGATGAGTCATTCATCGCCCTCTCTATACAGACACCGTCCTTAGTTTATATGGCGATGTAAACAAGACGAGAAAATGTATTATTCTGCCGGCGACTGATTTTGGAGGGAATATCCGTGCTATTTTATTCCCACGTGTCAAACTTGTGCGCTATCAACTAACTTCTATGCAAAGAGTTTCTTTGCCCTTTACGATGTCTGAGTAGCCTATGCAATACCACTTTTACGTTAAGATTAAATGAAAATATGTGTGTACTGTGTAATATATTTTTCTTCTTGTATGTTAAAAAGTGACTGAGTGTTTAAAACAATTACGAAATATTTGATTTCTTCAGATAAACTCACCTTATTTATAAATTAAAAATTAGGGCAGTGTCTTTCTGCGGATAAACTCCATGCAGCCACTTCGGCAATGACTTGAACCCGCTTTTGTTTTCGGCCATTACCTCCAATGGTCACATCGTAGTGCGTTCTCCTTTGGAGACTTATCGGAGGTGTTAACTGTATTCGTTGGGTATTAATCATTAGATCACGCACACATCCGTAATCTCATTAATACCTCCAGTTTCAGGGGAAGATGAGGAATTATCTTCGTTGGAGAAAAATCTCCACCCCCACTGCCGGGAATCGAACACGGAACCCCTAGCATGGCATGTAGGTGCTCTACCGAATAAGCTACTGGGCTTGGCAACTTAACAGTTCTATTGGTATGCAACTGGAAAGAAAGAGTACGTACCTAATTGGACAATGGCAATTCCTTAAATGTCTTCCACTTGCGAACCTTCTTTGATAATTCCTGCGCCACAACAATAGGTATACCTTCACGCCGAACAATTAGGTTGTCTTCAATGTCTGTTGACAAATTCAAAACCTGTGAAAGCTCGCTTTTGTAATGGTCCACATATAGAGATTATTGTTTACTGGTTAAGGCACTTTTGTAATTGTTGGTGGCTCGTTTCTTTCAAAGAGGCTCTACATCTTGCACGAATAGCACTTTTAACAAATTCATTACATTTATTTTCCATAATTGGGCCTTTTTTCGATATTTTCCTGGGGTAGAAAGCTGGCCCGTTTTCACAACTTCGCTTCGAGTGGCATTAATACGTACTTGGCGCTGAAACACCGCTTTATTCTATTGACAAATTAAGTCCTCCACTGCTAAAGTCTGGTATAACTTACAAAACACCTTCAAATAATTTCTTTTTCATCACTTTTTAACGATATCTCTGTATGATGTTTACATATTGCATGAAAGTAACAATGTTGTACAGCTGATCTCCCACTTTCTTCTCTTTTGAACTGCACTCTGAATGATAAATAGAAATTACACTTGCATATACCAAACAAAATACTAATTAAATATTAAAATAAAATCTGAAGCTTTCCTGGCGACGAATATGTTCAAGATATACTCGGGAAACAAGCCAGATGAAAAGACGATTAAAAATCGACGTTTCGGGAGCGCACATCGCGCCCATCATCAAGATATTGTTAAGGTTATAACATTTCTTAAACATATCCTGATGATGGAAGCGATGTGCGCTCCCGAAACGTCGATTTCTAATCGTCTTTTCACCCGGCTTGTTTCCTGAGAATATTTTGAACATAATTAAATATTGTTTAGCTGTTGCATTTGTATCAATGTGAATTTGTTTATATCAGGTGAGTCATCTGCTCATATTTATTCTTATTCTATGCAACCCGCAGTTTACAGTCTAACTCTAATGTAAAAACATTGACCCTTTTAGCACAAAAAGCCGTTATCAGAGCTCTGCTCTTTTATCCGGTAGTATACCAACCCAACATTAATACTTACAGCTTTGAATAAGGACCAAGAAGCTGCGAAGAGCTTAAATAAACTACGGTTTTGCATGCATATAATCCTAGAAAGGTATTAAACGAATGCTTTTCCCTAAGTGTGACATGCAGTACGTGGCCACTGACCGAGATTGTTAGCTGTTGCAGTATGGTGATGCATGGGCTACGTTCGAAACGACCTCACATTTGATGGTTTCTTTCCCCTTTCTCCTAATCTTTAGTATGTTTATTTTAGCTACTAATTTATGTAATGTTGCTATTGGTTCTCTTGTGAGCCAAAGGCACAAGAATGACAATCCAATAATTAGGGATCATGCTTAGCTTTGTGACCACTTATGATCTGTACTGTATCTGGTGTTGTAAACCATGTTACGCAGTTAGCTCTCATTTTAGGATCATGTCAACAACATTAATTCTAATAATTTTGGTTTCATGTTGAGATCTTATGTTTCACTTCTTCTACCGATAAAGGAGTTGTGAACATGTTATATTCTCGGTTAAAGAGAAAACTGGATTGTCAAAGAGTGTGGACTTTGTCAACGTAGTAAGTGTTCAAAATGATGACCCCTAGAAATTGGAGCGTTCATTCCTGTCAAGTATTGACGCAGGGTAAATGGTTGAAGCTTTGCATTTGTGAAGTGTTTGATACTTGGTTGAATGGGTCAAGCATAATACCGACCAAATAAAGTATTTACTACGAACTCTGAATGTACATCTATATGCCAGAGGAAAACATGGCAATTATTCTATTTTGTAAACACATATAATGTTATAAAGATTGTATTTGTATCAGAATATAAAATTATAGGCACAAGATGTAAGATATAAGGTAATAAAATGCATTAAAAGTATTGAAATCCAGCTTACAATGGCGAGGTAACCCATGTAGTACCATTTAGCTATCGCTACCTTACGAGCAGAAGTTTCTATACGAATAAGTAGCCGCAGACCTTAGACCCCCACCTCGGATCTTTTCACTGCTTTTACAGCTTCATTCCGTGTTTTGAGCTCGTTTTGGTAGTTTTAACGCAAATAAAATAACTACATCCACCATTACACTTACTGTATGAGCTAAAAACTACCGTAATTTGTGACCAAAGTGAAAACAATCTCCTAATTCTTAACACTTTTTGACAGTGTTGGCTGAAGATTTAAATCAAATTGGTCTAATTGTGTAGTTCAGATATTTTGTGTTCCAGTGTTATTGTCAAGTGATGCATGTGATAGGTTGTTCTTTGAGGGGCGTGTTTCATTTGTGTGTGAATGTACGTTAATGAATAAAGCTTTGCAAAATCGTTAAAATTGTTTCTGGAGCTCTCTGTGTTTGGGTATAATGTTTTTGGAATCGACATACATAATGATTGTTTCCTGTCCCATACAACTTATGCACTGAGTTATCTACCCTTTCTCTATGAACTGCTCTGCAAATGTTTGATTAGAAGGCATTCAAGAAAGTCGTAAGTCACATATGTCGCTTTTCACGTTTAATAAACTCAAAAATAAATAGGGGCATATAGCTCACCTGGTAATTTTTGTATTCGATTGTAAGTCTTTAAAAATGATATGCACATGTAAACTAAGGACGGTCTCGTTATAGTTAGCTCCAGTAGTGTGCCGGGTCTTCAAACTTGGAACCAAATTGAAACTGAGTTTTATTTACAGACACCCTTAACTCCAGGTTTTCGGGGTGCCATTCTATATTGTTCGTGAAAAATCGCTTTATTTTGCTCAAAGATCTCCTTATCAGGCTTAATGTTCTTTTACGTGCCGTAATCTAAGTCATTGGACCAACGGATTTACTTCCCTTTGGAAGGCAGCCATATTACGGTTTTTACACGCGAGAAGTCCCGTCGCCCTTCACGGGATTGAACCCGTGACTGTAGGTTAGCGTTTTATCTCTTAACCACTACTGTCCAGGAACGCAAGGAAGCTCCCTGAAAGGAATGCGCCACCTTACACAGTGGGACAAGGACAGCGAATGTGTGTGACAGAGAAGGTATGCTACACAAGGAGCAGAACCGTTGAAAACATAAGCCTTATTCACTCTGTACACTAAAACCGAGAAAATTCATTCCCAAAAGTAGAAGTCGTCAGAATGTTTTTGAATGGTCTGTTACTGAACTAAGATGGGGTGTCATAAAACTAACTAGGGAGGGTGTGGGAACCGTTTCCAACCCCCGTGCGTCTCATCCCCCGGAGACTTTCTCTCCTGTGCTATACTACAGGAATCCTTAGGGACGTGATCTAAGGCCTGTAGCCTATTATGGCTTCTTCATTTTATCTCTTTCTCCTGGGGAGTTTTTAGGCTTAATATATCTTTGCACATAATCGCACTGCGCCTGGTTATCTCTCCAATACATTACCTAACTACCCTTTCATAAAACTTGAAATTTAAAAAAATCGGGTTTGTATAAGCCAATGAGTTACATTTAATTATAATTTCAATTTCAAATTGAAGTTAAAAATTTGAATACAAAAAAAAAATTCGCTATTTTAAGAGACAAAAAGGAAGTGTGATACACTAAATCTAATAATGACAATCAGGATCTTTTGTTCCAGATAGACTTCTGTGACAACTAAATGTGAATTTCGAAAGGGTCATGAACCCAACACCAGCTGCATTTGCAATCCGCTTTTGAAATGCAAAGATTAATGTTGTTTTTTAATTTAATAAAGGTAATTTGCATTGGCCAGCACTGTGTAGAAAGTAGAACACTAATGTGAAAGTGCGTTTTCAATGTTTGCTACAAAACTGTCATTTTCTTGCCTCAAGCATTTCCATACAATGTGCTAGGGTTTCAGTTTCCACGGAGATTTATGCAATTCCTGTGCGGGGTGTAGTTTACTAATCGAGTCTCGACGTGGGTCGAACTCAATGGTTGCATTTACATATAATGCCATCCAGTGTAATTTATTGGTTCACTTAATAAGGACAGCGCCCAAGAATTTCGCACTCTTTGTTGGGATGTTGACGTCGTTCAGAACAAATGTTTACGGAGAACTAACCTAATTTAGTATTCCATTTCACTGCAAACAATTGTTACATATCCTCTCTGTTTTAATATATAGTTCTGTTGAAATGTAAATCAAAAGCAATGTGATTGCAATTTCGACACGTAATGTTTCGAAATTTATTTTTAGTACTTATATTTACTTCATGATTGCATTTGCACAAATGTTGGAATGTCAACAAGTGTAATGTGCCAGATTTCCGATATCTCCACATTTGTTATTTCCTAGCGATTTAATTGAAACTCATAGGGAACCATCTTTATCTATAATCGTTGTATATACAATAATGTGACTAGAAGATAGGTTAGAACAAAGTTAGAACTAGTGTAACATTTTAATAATTTATGATTTTTTTCTTACTACGGAGGGGATTCGACACTGCGACCAGAGTTGATCCTATGCCACAAGGAGGGCAACTCCGGACGAGAGGAGACAGAGGGCAGGGTCCCTACATTTTATTTAAATGGAAACCTACCCCGGTAGCCCAGGACAACGGACGTTCCCCCTACAGTGGGTCGGAAGCTGTCTCAGCAGTCGGTTCGGAGATCGGCAACCGACCTACCGGAGAAGGAAGTGTTTCACTCAGAATCATTCAGCCATGCACCGCCGAGACACTCCCAGACACTTCTACCCTGAAAGAGAGCACCAGATGAGAGATGTGAAATGATAACGGAGATGAAATTGAGGGACAGGGAATTTGGGATTTGTAATTAACCTACCCAGCATTTGTCTGGCAACCCGGGATAGATCCCATGGGTCAAGTAGGTCGGCCACTGGAATCGAAACTATACCTCCCGAATGCGCGCCATAGACACCACCGTCTGAGCTATCTGAACCTGTGCAAGGTATATGTTTATTTGTCTCGAGTATTTCGGGGCAACTCTTTCAATATCAAAAGAGTAAGAAAATGTACGCATGAGCAAGTTATTTCTTAAGACAAGACAAATTCGTAGGTAACAAATATATTTAGAATTGACTTCCACCTATTTCGAAGCACTGATCCAGTGTTCTATGCTATCGCATCTAAGCAAACATTTAATTTTCTCGTATTTGGTCAAATCCAATGTATGCGCCCTTTTCAGTGTTAACATCCGGTACAGCACTCACATAAACCAGAGATTCAAATGTTTTTAGACGAAGAAATCCCCTGTATTCTAATCAAGAAGCCCATTTAATGAATGCTTCCCAACTATTTCATCTATGCAGAAGTTTATAATTCAAGAAAGTACTTACCATCCGACTGTAATGAGCTAGATCAATAACCTGTAATAACACATTTGCTGGGCGACGTCTTTAGGCACAGTTGCTACAGTTCATTCCTGACAAACTCTAAATGTGCTTTTGCATTTAGACGTGAAGTGAACAATAATAATTGATTCCATTAACCTCTTCATAATTGTACTTCAAAAAGTTTTTCATATGCTCAATTGTGAGATTGATACTAAGAAATTCGTGACCAATGTATAGTTCTATAAAAAGCTGCGGCAGAAACTTCTTTTTGACTTTATGTGACTAATGTCTTCCTTTACTGCAATGTGTCCTGTGTTTTTATGGTTGTGTGTTCCATCATGAAGAACTCATTCTTCACCGTTAATACTTCGTACCTTTCTGCGTATGAAACATTCTTCACAAAAAAGCCACTCTCAAGTCATAGGATACTCGTGAATATGTTCACAAATAAGTTAATTTCTTGCTGGGGTTCCTTTCTGCATAAAGTTCACTTGCTGGTGAAGCACTCCAAGACCATACATACAGTGCAGATCAGTCTGTTCACTCAAGGAACAGACTACATAAATGTACTAAATAAATAATAGTCAATCAGCGGATAACATTAATTTATTTCAAGCAATTATTCTTGATACCAACGAAGGTTTATGTTCCTTAATAACTTTCTCATAAACCATTTTCAGACCCGTGTATCAATGAACTGTTATAACTGTTTTCATGTAGGCATTTCGTCTCTCAAATATTTGACCCTAATAACGAAACAACCTGTATAAAGATAGGAGATATCTAATGATTTACAAGAAATCTAAAAGCCTTTAATTTGATTATTTATGTGAGAAACGACGAACAATAGTTAATATAATTGAAACAGATTATATGGAGCAGATAAAAAAATTCACTTAGTCTGGAGAGGTGATAACAGTTACGCAGCCATGATTGACTGAAGCAAGTCATCCCATGTGGTTTTGTTGGTCAACTGTACTTCGGTACAGTAGGAATTAGTTAACTTTGATAGTTATCCTTCTTAAAGGTCACACTCTCTTCTGTACAGGACAATAGGTATAAATATCAAGTCATTATATGCCAGTGGCACAAGAACACTAAAGGCATATGCTTTTCAAATTATACTAAATTAAAAGTAAAGTATTTAAATAATAGTAGGGAATATTTCTTAATGCAGTTTTAATGCGTCCTTCTGTAAATTGTACACTTTAAAAAAAAAAAATTTCACTCTTCTTAATGCTAAACTTCCAACCATGTATTTTGAGGAAGCAGTTAACAAATATTTTAGAAAAACAACAAGAATAAACAGGAAGAAAAGAAGGAGGAAGAGAAGAAACATATAAAACACAAGTGGTAGAAAAAGGTTCCAACAAACACTGCCAATCGGTATCTCTGTTAATCCCCTTGCACAATTAAAAGTTCTCCCGGTTAGTCGTATAATTGATAGCACATTAAAGACTTTCCAAGTTAACCTCATGAAATTGATAGCACAAGTAGCCTTTATTAAAGGTTAATCCCCTAATTGGTCCCACAGTTAAATGTTATCCCAGTTAATTCCTTAGATTTGGTTGCACAGGTTAAACGTATCTTGATTAATCTGCTACATTTAGTAAGCTGTTCACTATCTTGATTAATTTGCTACATTTGATAGAGAAGCTTTTCATTATCTTGGTTAATCTGCTACACTTTATGGGACAAATAACCATATCTTGATTAATATGCTACAATTGACAGGACGGTCAATTCTTATATTGATTAATCTGCTACAGTTAGTAGAACAGTTAACTCTATGTCGCTTAATCTTCCACATTTGGTAGAGTAGTTATTTGTTTTATCGGTTAATCTTCTACAAATTACAGAACAGCTCTCATCACAGCTAATATTTTTCAGTTGTTTTCACAGTTATTCCATGCACGATAATAGCCTCATAACCCCATTTCATTAACTAATTTTCAATAGAGAATAAGAATTTCTGTGAATCTGCGTTGCGAGTTTTGGCTGTTATTCGTATCCAGCGAATGCTGAATATTATATACAATTAGACTATATAGCATAGAATCGTGAAATAAATTTAAAAAAATATTTTAAATATAGTTACAGATCTCTACCTTAAGAAACTTTATGATATTCTGTTCAACTATTTTTCATGAGTAAACCTTGTGATTAATACATTTTAAATATATAGAGTCAACATGAAAAATTCAATGCCATGACCGGGATTTGAACCACGCATCTCTTGGTTTCCGTCCAGTCGCTCTTACCCATTGAGCTACCATGGCCAACGGGCCGTCCTGACATTAAATTTTCCAATTGACTCATTTAATGGTGGGACGCCATGTTGGCTATGGTAGTTCAATGGGTAAGAGCGACTAGACGGAAACCAGGAGATCTGTGTTTCAAATCCCGGTCATGGCATTGAATTTTTCATGTTGACTCTATCTAAAACATTAGCTTATTTACGTCTAGTGTGAAGAAATGATTAATTTCCATCAATTAACCTAAATGTTAAATAAATGTTTAAAACAAATTTTAATCGCTTTCAGAGTTATGGACATTGGTACCTTATTATGACATATTATGGAATTAATATGAAGACATGTGTTACATTAGAATTAATTAGGTTATTGTAATGAAATAAACTTTAATATAGATTTTAATTGCTTTATAATAATTACGGTATATTGGGTTGTTCCGTGTTATATATAATGTTTAGCATTTGCAACAATCATAAGACATCATTGTCTCAAAAGCTCACCATATGTGACCTCTGGGAGCAATTTCATTCCAACAGGGGACGACTGGATTCATTTCTGAAGCAGAATTGGCCCAGATCGTTGAGTCTTGAGGATAGTTGGTGTAAGATAGAGTTAAATATCTAAATTTAAATCGTCACACAATAGACAGGAATCAAACCACAGACCCTCAGCACGAAATCCGCAAACGGAACTACTAAGCTACCCTAGAAGCCCTCAAATAATTTCAGAGGGAGAAAATGACAAATTATTTATGGAGAGTAAGCATATATGCATCCCCTCCGTCTTGTGTAAAAATTAAATTGTGTTTTATGTTACATTAAATGGCGTATGATCTTGGAGTATCTGGTTTATGCAAGAATAGCAATAACTAATAACAGTAAATTATTATTGTTATTGTTAATAACCATAGATTTATTATCAAAGGGGCACATTTATATGGACACACCATTCTGCTGTAATTTAATTGAACAAGTTATTTAACTTACTTTCTAAATTACAGAGTGAGCGTGCAGGGTACTTATTGCACCGATCACGCACCACTAAGCATGAAATAGTTGATCTTTACGTCGTTGAGTGGCGTTTGTGTATTGTTTGTGATCTCTTAGCCATCTTGTTTTTCTCGGCTGACTCATCTCGGGGATTTCTTGTAGGGAGATTTGGGCTTCTTCTGCTGCTGTGCACGGATCTTGGAATAAGTGTTTCCATTAACATAGTCAAATTGTATTCAGTTTCAGACTTTTTGATCCATGGCTTTACTCGCAGTTGATCGTTGATTTCATTTTCTTAATTATATCTGCTACGGACGACGTTTCATACCTATCAGCAGCTAAAGCTGAGCTCCTCATAATTCTTCCAAGCTGTTTGGCATCTAAATTTCTCCCCAACCAAAATACAAAATATTTAAAAAAAATGGGTGCTAAGTACTGCATCCTCCCCTTCAACCCGAAGGTACTTTGGTAACCTCAAAATTAACTCCCAATCAAAAACCTACATCACCTTCATCCTACATCTTTCAGAAATCCTACCTGCGGTAAAACCCTTAATGGGTAGGCACGCAGCAAAAACCTTCTGGCTGTATACAGCCAGCCAGCACGAGCGACGTTTCATATACATTGAAACTCCTTTGCTTTCGGTGCAGATTATGGTGCTCTGTGTTACGTGGTTTGTTCCGTTTTATTGACAGTGATGCATTTCCAATTTCCCTCTTTTCAAATTCACTAGCTATTGTAGTAGTTATTACATTGTTATTTTATTATTGTAAGCTATAATTTAAATTCTCTTCGTCTGCCATGTTACAATGATTAAGTATATAATATAGCCCTTGTAGACTAGTACTTAGGTGATGTAAAATGGGCTGAGCTAAATGTGAGAAATATGCGCACTGCAAAGTTTTGACGGGCGGATGAATGGATGTGTGAGTTAAATAGCCCATCGACAACTAGTTCAGTTGGGCACGTCTTTGGGATCCTGTTTTCCCTAACAGCCGCTTAAACGTGCTTTGCTAAGAGGTATGATACTTCTACATCTTTATACTTCAAAGGCTTATGATTCTTGAAGCACTCTAGTATTTCCAATCAGCATTCATATTATTTTAATTATGAATTAAAATTTGAATTTGTTTTTATACTAAACCCCACCCTCTGTGGGTTCGTGGTAACCTCATTTTTTATATAAAGACTATTTTACTTAAAACTGCTATCCTTAGATGGAAGTAAAGCAAGTAAATGAACATAATGCAATAGATATGCGGATTTAAACATAATAATACAAGTTTCGATTTGTGGTAAAGTTTCTGTTTCTCGGTTTAGCTTATGCGAAAAAACAGTAGCTCCAATCCACATCTGCATGGATGCGATTCATCTTAGACAGGCTTGTTACGTTTACACACAATGTTTCTGGGTTTTATCGAAATTAATACATTTCCTTTAATTCAAAATCCTTAACAGCCATTTTCTAGATTTTTAATTTTTATGTATACATATATAGGTTCCAATTTTCTAGCTATAAAATTACGCTTGTATTGTTAAGGTAATGTAGTTAGTATCAGAATACAACAAACTCAAAACTGTGAATAAAACAAATATTTGATATATGAAGATGTATAAAGAATTATTAAATACTTAGAAGGTGTATAGTGTTGTTATGACTGACCATTATTATCAGCAGTTATATCTTTTAACGATAACACTTAAGCAAAACGTGTCTTCATCTGAAAATTCAATTTGTTTTAGAAAAACTGGATTATTGTTAATGAGCCCCATGCATTAATTGACATTCTTGTAGCAAGAATACCCTCTAAAATGCCTTGCAAAGGCTCAACCTAATAAGGATGTTGCTTGGCACTATTAAGTACGTTCATCACGAACTATAACTTATATTTGATTCTAATGCCAAATTTGTTGCAGATACTGTGCACTTTCTTGTACACAGTGAACTTCCACATTTTTTTAATTATTGTCCTCAAGGTAAATGATATCGGAAGCTGGATGAAATGGATGAAATTATACTTAAATGAGCTTAGAGTTAACCACCATTTTCATCTTTCGGGATAAGCGAGAATCTCCAGGGGAAAATAACCTTTTCTACGTAACTCAACAGACCAAGATTCGAACTTAGGACTTCTTGAATGTTAGGCAATCACTCTAACAACACGCTACAAAGGCGGGCAAGCATCCATCCAAGTATGCTCACAATTGTCCTCTCTTTGATCCTGGTCAGCCCTTTAACTATCAGTTTCAGCATATTTACTAATAATTGTGATTTTCATACATGAAATTAGAGCGCGATTTAGATACACATTATTATTAAATAAATTACATGTTGCGCATCGTTTCTTTTCTTTATATTTAATCATAATACAAAATATTATTTTACACATTAGATGCCACATTACGATTTTTAAGGTTGTAAAGAAGGGATGAAGTAACAAATGAGAGTATACGGAAAGAGCTAAAGATATTTGATTTAAATGAAAAAATAATGAAGAACAAAGAAAATTGTAAAGAGCATGTATGCAGTATGAACAATAACGAAAAACAGATCATATATAACTAGAGGAAAGGAGAGAATTGGATGCCTTGGAGGGCGTGAGAGGATATAATGTATAATGTGTAGTGTTTAACGCCCACTTTTACTACATACGGCACCGCAGGCGATGACAGTGATGATACATGAGATGAAGATGGAGCACTAGTGGAATGAGATGGCGGGGGAGAAAACCCGCCTCAGCGCCGTGTTGTCCATCACAAATCTCACTTTGCGGTCGCCTGGGATCGAACCCGGGCCGCCTTGGAGAGATCCAATTGGTCTAACCACTGAGCCACGGCGCGGCCGCGTGGGAGGAGGGACTAAGAGTAGAGTAATGAGGAATGACTAACGGAGGAGGTGGGACTAATTGAATGAGGACGGGGCCGCTTTTTAGCCTAACCCTGGATAAAAGAAGAAGAAGAAAAAGAAGAAGAAGAAGAAGAAGAAGAAGATGATGATGATGATGATGATGATGATGATGATGATGATGATGATGATGATGATGATGATGATGATGATGATGATGATGATGATGATGATGATGATGATGATGATGATGATGATGATGATGATGATGATGATGATGATGATGATGATGATGATGATGATGATGATGATGATGATGATGATGATGATGATGATGATGATGATGATGATGATGATGATGATGATGATGATGATGATATCACATTCTACTACATAAATCTGTAAATCTATTAGTATCAATAAGGCCCACTTCTGTGGTGTGGGGGTAGCGTTTAGGTTTCCATTAAGAGGGCCCAAGTTATCGAATCTCGATCAGGGTGAGATGTATAAGGTGAGATCTTGATAAGGTGTTTTATTTCTTTGTCCTGAAACATGAATGAATGGCGACTTAACTGTACGGACCTTGGGCACATTTTAAATAAAGAAGAGAAAAGAATCAATCAGCATGCTCCCAGGGATATAAGCAAACGATTGTTACATAAACATATTGCAATGGATATAAATGAAGGGCAGTCAAATAAAGATATCTTCTTGGGTATAAACACGGTCTAGTCACAGTAAAAAGGGAACTGCTAATCTCACACACTAACCAGATTTGACACAAATATATCAGTGCATTGAGTCCAATTCTTACAAGATACTCAGCATTCCCAGTTGCAAAAATGTAAGTTAACTTTATTTCAAACCTTTCTACCATTGTCGTACTAGGCAGAGGCGTTTAAACCAGTTCCTTTTATTTTTTATAAATGAAAGATCCAATGTAATATGGCGGAGATGAAGGGCTTTTTTTCTCACAAAAGTTGCGTATTGTGTGGAGAAATACCAATTACCCTAGGAGCGGCTATATAATCGCATAACATTTGTTTTATAATTCTAATATTATTATTATTTCATAAGCTAGACATCCTTTCTCATATTGGAAGGGGATAACAGGAACTTACGTAAGATTACAACTGGTATCTGGGAAAGACAGCAACTTAGTCCAACAGTCTCCAAGCAAAAAATAATTATGTAACACGTAGCCTCTCCAACGAACAGAAAATAAACTAAGAAATGTAGCGTACAGCGCAAAACCCATTGCAAATGTTCAACTTTTGGCCCGTTATTCGAGAAGTGACCTCTTGAACCAGAACAGTAACACTCACCTGAGCCTTTGTAACCAATTGAAGGCACCTAATAACTTGTGCAGTAGCACAAAGATGATGGGGTACGTTACAATGATGCAGCAAGTGCAGTTGGTGGAAAGACAATCTTACAGTATATGTTCTGAAGTCATTAAGTGGCTCAGAGCAGAGCGATACAAAATGCGTAGATATCATGAGGTATGGACCGATTTAAATGATCAACTAGATCTCACTTGATAACTTTTGCACGGGTGTGTACACCGATTCTTTCTAGAATGTTGCAACAAAATGTAACCACACATGAATAAATAAAGTAAAACCAGCCCTCCCACTCTACCTTTCCCCTTTGTGATCCTGAATGTTTATAAAAAAATAAAAATAAAAAAAATAATAAAAAAAAATAAAAAAATAAAAAAATAAAAAAATAGTGCAGAGGACGACAGCTTAAAAAAAAGAAAAAAAAAAGGTCATTATTGTGTGCCTATTATGCCCTGATCATGCAAGGAAAAAAAAAGTCAAGCTCATTCGGGCTCTCACCTACCTGCTGTATGGAGTTTCCCGATCTCGATTACCGCTGGAGGTGGGAATTTCTCCCTAGCTAAGATTATTTAAAGAGTCCAGAAGTATAAATGTGTGTGTATGTATGTGTGTGTGTGCACGCGCCTTAACTAATATACCTTAAAGCTCAAAGAACTCTTAACGAAAAATGTATACGAATTAGCATTATAGCCAATATGCTATGTTCTCCAACATTTAACGGTCGCCGCTACTACCTACCGTAAACGGAACAATAAAGAAGTCGCCTTTTTTTATTGCAATGGGTACTATTTACTTACATTACATATCTAAATAAAAATTTGCGTATTTTATTAATCGTTGCACGATTACTACCTTATTTTTCCAGTTTGCATGTTGTAAACCGCAGGGAGTTCTCAGTCATTAAAAGGAGTGCGTTAATTGTATAACATTCTACAAATTTATCATAATTTACACATTTCATAAGTGCAACATAAAATGTACAAATTTTCATAACATTTTATTGCATTGTGCAAACTGTAAAGACCTAGTGGGGTGCAAAGTTAAAAAAAAAAAAAAAAAAAAAAATACGAATATGTCCCTAATCACTCAGGTCTTTGGTTATATATAACAAAAGTTTACAAGCGTAATGATCCTAACAAGTTTTCCTATTTACAAATTTATGTACTTATTTATTTCTGCATATAAACTGCGTACTTTGCAAATATAAATGACACAAGTAAGTATGCCGTAAATCTTTATATTCTAATATTTATTAGTATTGTAGAAGTAAAAATAGTTTTACTGTTCGGTTTTCTAAACGTCCTTCTACATGTAGTTGCACGGTAAGGTCCTTAGAGAGGAGAGAGTACAAAAGAGTCAGAGGGAAAACAGGAAGGGATGAGAAGAAATGGTGAGAGGCGTAGATAGCCAAGAGAGAAGTACAGCGAGTCAGTAAAAAATAAGATAATTGAATATAATGTACATATAATTATATACTATTATATATATTACTTATATATAACTTTATCCATAAATGCACATCATTTTCAGTGTAATTAAAAAGGGACATGAGGGCACTTCAAATATCATTGGTGTGCTTACTGCTGTTGCTATCCATGACTTATTTCAGGTCACTACGAACAAAATCATACACATACACCATGTAAGAGGAGGCATTTACACTGCTCTAAGTAGCCCAGTCTCTTTCTACTTTTTGATGTGGTTCTATATATTGTCACCCGAACATCGGAATTTTCGAGAGAACCAGCTGTCAGTTAGAGCCAAACGGGAAGCACTCAGATCACGCCTATACATTTATCTGTGTAGCGCTCACGGAGGGGATGGTTAGAAGAGCGGCACGAGTCTCTTTCCCATCCCCCTGACGTCTGGTACAGTCGGGATAATGTTCCGGACCACGAAGCTTCCAGAAACAGCGATCTTCCTATATAAGGGCTGCAGTGGGCGAGTCAGTTCAGTTCTTGGCGAGCAGCCATGAAGAGCGCAGTGCTAGCGAACGGAGATGTATTGATCGAATAAAAGCTGCTAACTAAGATATTTGAATAAATAATAAATATAATTAAAATTAATGCAATTAAAATTTACTAAATAAGATTTTAAATCATTCGTTTGAAATCATTGATTAAATCCACTAATCTTTATTAAAACATAATATAAGTTTTGCGCTGTAAGACTGCGTACCTGTATCAGAGGAGCTGTACGTAATTGCGAGTGTGGAGTGGACCTGTGAAAGACGAACTGGTGGATTGTAATTGTGTGCACTACGTAATTCTATGTAATCGGCAAGTGTTCCAACTGTAATTCGCTGGAAATAAAGAACATTTTGAGTTTGTGCAACTGGACTTTTAATTTCACGAACCCACAAAGTCACAATATACAGGTAGTTCCGATGGAGGGGCGAATCGGGTCTGCATGAGATCCATGCAGATGCATTAATCAAAACGCTTGTGCATTGCTAGATTTCGTGTTAGAGCTAGTAAGGACAATGACACCTTATAAACCTTCCACTATTCATCTACTTTCCGACTCCTGCACAGAACCAGAGCAGTGTTGTGATGGCTGTGCTCATTGCGTTTTTAGACAATCTCCACTTCTTCGCCATCAGGTATCACAGTTACATAGCTCCCAGTCGGATATTCGGAAGAATAAAGACTATAGGAACATTGAGGTAGTCCCTTTAAGGATTACTATAATAACATTAGCAAATTATGGCACAGTGAAGATCCTAAACACACGCTGGAACATTAAGAATTTTAAATTTAGTGCCATGAAGTTGTTGAAAACACCGTTGCTCTTCAAAATGATACCTCAACGCGTAATCATTGCAAT
>CM060947.1:148150895-148153395 GCA_030765055.1 Mantis religiosa
CAAGAACGGATTGACACCGCTAGCTCTGGAGGGAAAGGGATGATTTTTGTGGATGTGCCGGAGATTTCCCGTCAATAATCGCCAGCACCATGTCATATCTCCGGCTGTCACATAACCTTTCCATATTATTTAGCTCTGGAAAGTTTTTTATCCCTTAGCATGTGCCATGCCGGAATATGATACGAGTGGTTAATGACGCGCTTTTACTGAACACTTTGTCTGCTGTATATGCCATTCTTGTTTGTTGCGAGCACTTCATAATTATATTCATAGAATGGAAACTACATATTTCGTTCTCCCCCATTTTACATAAGTACATTCAAATAGAAAACATGTACAACATGTAAATGTAACTTATTTAATCTACGATGGAAATATTAACGGTTGTAACCAGCTGACAATAAACTATACAGCAGATATTTTACTTGTAAAGTAATGCACTTTCAGAGATATTTATTTACGACATACACATTTGAATTTTTCACTTCTCTTTTTAATGTATTGCTTATTCAGTGCAGATTTTAAGGAAAAACTTAAATACCCCCCCCCCCAAAAAAAACAGGTTTTAGCCCTAAATTTTTACGAAGTGTTTATTATCATGTTTTATTTAGTTTAAACCAGTTTTAAGAGACCGTACCCATAATCGTACTAAGAAGCAACTAAACGTTTGCTTTAATAAATTAACATCATTTATTGATCATGAGTTATCAAAATTAAAAGTTTTTAGCAAATTAAACTAAATAACACAAATCAGGCGTCAGCTTAGTTGTTGGTTGCTTAATCACTGAGCTTCCAAAGTTTCGTCTGTACGAATATTACAAAAAGGAAAAGTTACGTATATTTCCGCTTTTATGTTGCCGTATATCCATGTTTATGTTTTTGTTTTTATATCTGATCCGTTAAATCATAAAACTGATTTTGATAATATTGTTTCACCTTCTCGTTCCTTGAGTCTGGGCCTAATTTCCGATTCCCAAGTCTAAGGGCCGGTTGTATACACCTTTGAAAATTTACTCTTGGAATATATCAACAGGGGTATAAATATGCTGACGAGTTGCGCAATGCAGCTTTATCCATGCTTTAGCTTAAAACCATGTAGAGTTGGTCGGCCAGCTGGTTACATACGCCATGCTTTCAGTGGCCTGAAGAGCCCAGAGGAGAAATGGGGATGTGAAGTTTGTAATATATTTCATGAAATTAATTTTAAAGTTTAAAAGTCATTAATTCTGAATACAGAACAGACTGACGCTTCATTTTATTTTACAACATATTTGCAACATATTCAATTCACATTTGGTTTACAACATCTAAGTATTTTAACAGCAGTGAGAAATGGGTTTTAATGTGATCCCATTCAATGGAAAAATGGAACCCTGGCAACAGAAAAAGTGAATAAAGGGAGTCTACTCTTACATATAATATCAATGATACTACAGAATACGAGAAAAATTTATAAAATGATAAATAATTGTAACGTCTGTGCTTTTCTTCTCCTGTAAATAAAATGTTAATGGAATTTAATCAGCACTTTCTTGTAAAAGAGTAGTAACTATAATCTAAAGCAGCACTATACAACTAATATGTTTCACTCAAGCACAGTCAGCTTTTTGTCAGCTGTGTATAGAAGGTTTGAGCTTCTGATCCAGATAGTACTCTCAATTCTTGTGGATGCTGCCATGTTTCTTGTGATATCGGCAAGTTTGCTAAAACAGCATAGAATATAAGTAACAATATTGAATATAATCTGTAGTATACTTCTCACCTTCAAAAGCTTTGTCAGGATACAGAAATTCTCCTTTCATTGAGTCAGCACTTGCAGGACCTTTCCTGATTGGCGGATGAATCACGAAAGAGTACCATGCACCATTGTAGGTATTTCTATGAATCGCCATTTTTGGATGACTCTCTTCCATTCACAGTTCCCTAATTGGAATTGACTGAAATGGGAGTTTCTTCGGTAAAGAGCATCTAAAAATATAGTCCAATTCAAATCATGGAATTATTAACTTTATTAAATTTGAATGACATTGGCTTGCTCCTTTGCACATCTGAATATATTATTTCAGGCATCAGGAACCTAAGTTTTTGATTTTATGTTGTAAATCCCATGTTCGTTTCACATTCCATGTAGGGGTATACACGAATAGGGAATGTGACTGGAATTGAACTGAATGTCCTTTTCTCATGAACCATTAATTGAGATATCAAATTAATGCATAGTTTTGGTTTTGACCACTTCACGAGCCAGAGAACAAGGTGGCGAACATCAGACAATAATTCAAACTGACAGTACTGATCCAAGAATGAAGCTATTTCTTTTGCACAATTTTTCCAGATGTTTCTGTGAATGTGTAAGAAACCGATTTAGAATCAGACAATTGGTGCACATTAAACGAGTAGTAAAATTGTCGCTTATACAATACAATGTTTGATGTGATGTTTGGTGTTAGCAGATTCTTCTGATAGTTCAACACTAGGCTCTCAATTTCCACTGATTTTC
>CM060947.1:148158395-148213395 GCA_030765055.1 Mantis religiosa
GCATATGTGACGTAATGTTGTTACGTGAGATTTCAACAGTGTATTTCTACGGAAATAAAGAACATTTAGATTTTCGGTAAATTGGACTTTTAATTCTACGAACCCACGAAGTGACAATATTTTAAATATGTGGTATTTTAATCAAAATTGTTTCGCCTATTTTTAAGAAAATCCATATTTTTGATAAGTAAACAGTAATTTTGAATTTCCATAAATAGTATAAAAGTAAAGGTACCCTACGAGAGAGGCCGTAAGCGGCCTATGTTGAGGCGAAGATTGGTTACCGCACCCATCTATATAGATATCGGAACACAAGGCCTGTGAGGTTGTCAGCCCCACGACAAAGCCGCCTTCACCCCCAGGAATTAACCGCTATTCCCTAAACAGTTACAGAAACATCACTAGAGTAGGCTACATAGCACAAGAAGGCAGTCAGTTACTGTTCAAAGCACACCGGCAGGTGATTAGTTCGAGATTTGAGAGATCTTTGAGGCTTCTGGAGAACACCAATAACGAGCAGCTAAAAATATATATTTCTATACACGGAAAGCAGTTTTTATGACATTCTAATCCAATCATTTCACATGCCTTGTTTAAATATCAACTTAGTGTCTGATACCAACTAGGTTTAATGCAATTAACTGGGATATATTTATCCCAGAACATACTTCGTCTAACTCAAATTACTTATATTAGTCAAGTCTCCACAATCGCTGAAATTATTTCGATATCGTTCATTAATCCGCTATACTCTCTTGTCTATTCTCTGTGGCATTATTTATTATGTAGATGTTGGTATGGCTAGGGGACCCGGAATGAGGATAGATTTGTGCTTTGTGCACGAGGCTAACATAACGTGGCACTTGTTTTTTTCTTTCTTGGTGAACCCTGTTAGGGAGTAGACGTTTAGGATATAGTGCAACCACATCTTTTCTGAGTATAACTTTGTTTATTGTAATTGCATCTATGGTTTATTAAATGTGTTAAATCAAAGTAATTTTTTGTTGTTTTAAAATTGTAATTTACATGCCACTTAATAATATTTTCGTTGAAATCTATTCCGTTCCTACCCATTTTTGGGTGAAATATAACGCTTTCTCACTTACTATACGTAGATATTAGTACGTACTTAAAAAAAGTAAAAGCTATTCAAAAGTAATGTAAGACTTGAAGCTTTCACGGCGAACATTACTAATCAAAGCTTCGCGGGTGATCAGCCATGTCAAATTAATAAACGTCGAGCTTTCGGCCATTGCAAACTCCATGGCCTTCTTCAGGATCACTGTAAACTCCATGGCCTTCCTCAGGATCATTGTAAACTCTATGGCCTTCTTCAGGATCATTGTAAACTCTATGGTCTTCTACAGGATCATCTGAAGAAGGCCATGGAGTTTACAATGGCCGAAAGCCCGACGTTTATTAATTTGACGCGGCTGATCACCCACGAAACCTTGATTAGTATACAAAAGTACTTTGAAATTCAGTGCCATTGTCCTTCATATAGATTCAAGCTGCAGATCAGCTACAAAGAGTTAGCAGCTGCAATCATCTGAGATACGAGTTTTCAGTGAAGAATAACGTTGCGCACAAATTCCTTTTGATGCCCTTGCGTGTATATAATGTGTTTATAATTAATATTGTTGATCTTTGTTATTATAAGTCGCACTTATCTTTATTATTTGGTGTTTATTATTGTTATTCAAAAATTAGTTTCAGAACCATTGTCGGTTTGACAAAAGAGGTCTATTTTGATCTCTAATATCCATGGAAGCTTGGGTATTAAATTCAGTTACATTCTGTATGTAAGGTATCTTATTTGACATAATGTTAAATTACGCTGTGTTTCATTATATTTTATAAAGAAAGAATAGGAAATTTTTTAAAAATGGCATAATAAACATAACAGGTTTTTCTAACGATACTATGCCAAACAACGAAAGCTTCTGCTGCAGTACCAAATTTTAAATGGGATTAAACATTTAGATCATAATTTTTTAATAATTATGAAAGTTATAGAAATTATTATGCTTTCAAAAGCGTGAGAACATTTTTAATGAAAATTTAAATATTCAAAAATTAACCTTATTTTTCATATCCGAACATTAAACCAGATATAAGTTTAATTTTTGTACTTGTATATTTTCAGTAATTACTGCACTACTTAAAACAATGAAAACTGACCAGCTGAATTAACCGCAGTGTTTGCTATTACTGTTTAAGGTAAAAACGATATCAAATTTCATACAGGTACTTATAAGTTTACTGACGTATTATACAGCAACGGTCGTAAGATAACTTTTGATAATCGGATACTTAAAATAATTTTGAAAAATACCAATGCTTTAAGTTGTAAGGGGCTGTTTCCAAATATTTCACTGTCATATGCTTACCAAAAGCGTAGCTGTTCTGGCTTTTGATCTAAGTGTAGGTGATGCTTAAGTACTCTGTAAGTATGTGTAAGTTTCTGAGCCAACCAAATATGTAACTTAGTTTCAGCTTAAGATTGATACTTATGTTTCACTCACTTGAAAGTTCATAAGAGTAATCAGAAAAAACGGAATAAAAGTTTCAATCCATCACAAATGAAATCGTTGACTATAAAATCACCCAAGAAATGAGGACATATTCTTCTTAGATATGGCAATACATTCATATATGGTTTAAAGCATATAAAGGTTAACAAAATGCGGTATTTGTACTGTGACAAAATGTATTACCCAAGATAAGCAACAAAGTCAAGGCCAGGCTAAGACGCTGTATCTTTTTTGGTTCACCGTAGCAACGCAAGATTTATTCCACGTGTTTATTTTCTGCAGCCAAATCGTGTTAAACCGTGTCAAGACGACGAAAAGTACAAGGTCAGCCCCTACGTTTCATAAGATGCTACCCCCTCCATAAAAATTTCATTTCGTGCTAAATTTAAGGCTTTAAAAATAAAGTAGTGGAATAAAAGATGAACGGGGCGAGTAGTAGTCTGGTCACGTGACATCAGTGGCTCATACATTAGTCACGAGACTCACCTGTAGTGCGGTGGCCTGCAATATAAAGCAACTTTACTGCCTTGCCCTGCACCTCCACTCTTATTCTTTACACTTCTTCTGGGGAACCGACATCTTGTTAACAATGGAGATGATGTCAGCGCAACACTGTTGTTTGGCCTGTGAAGATTAACGTAAAAACATGAATATGTGTTTCAAACGTTGTTTGTTTAAAACCTGAGAGTTCCATTGGAATTGCATTCGTGTTCACAAGGATTCACTGAACTGTTTTTAAATTTCAACTGCAGTGAATTTATCAGGAGATTCCGAGTATGAAATGGAGAGAAGTGAAAAGGAAGGAATAATACAAAATATGACATTTTAAACGACATCTGCAACATATAAAATATTAACACCATTGAAAACTGGTATTTACTAATTCTGTTAGTAGTTGCTAGTCCTGTGCAGTATATATTGGTAGTTAAGATGATAGGTAACGTTTGTAATGTATTCACTACTTATGTACCTACCTTTACACATATACTCATGGAAACTTTCATATGAATTACCCTTAAATGTTTCTTATATGATTAATTATAACGATACTAAATGAGAGTGCTCAACGGTAACATGTGCCGTACGTCTTGGAGAAGTTCTTGGTTCAATTCCCGAGGACCGCCACTCCGATTTTGGAATGTTCGTGGTGCCTGACAGATGGCGCGGAAGCTAGTTCGTAGTTGAGAGGACTCCGTGGTCACTGGAGGGCTGCTTAATAGGTGGGTTTTCTTAGAGCTTAAATCTGTTAGACCTCCGTGCGCCTCTGTGGCTGTCTGTAGTGCACTTGTTGTTCTCTTCGTGTATATCTGATTGTAACGATTAGCTAATGTCATTAAATGATGCAGTCTATGGGAGGTGGAGTGAATACCGACTTGATATAGCCGCAGTTTCAAACAAGAGAAAGGTGTTGTAAAGAAATGAATGTGCAACCTGAAATTAAATATCAATGCTTTTTCCAAACAATAAGTTCTTCATTCCATTCTCTTTCGTTACATCGCAAAAAAACTGAAAAATAGAAGACTGGTTAGTACTTATGGAGCGATAAAAAGGATTTTAAAAATCATACCCTCCCTAACAGATGTCTCGGAAAGGCATTGAAATAAATTTTGGTTTCGTTGGAATTCTATTTTTCGGGTAGTATGTTCTTCTCAGTGGCTTAGGATTTACCAGTTGCATAACATTATAGAGAATTCATTCTGAATGAGGTTTTCAAATGTAGAAAATTTAATATGTACATCTTATTTGTCGTGTAAATAATTAAAATATGAGTTATCTTTAAAACATCGTTGGGACGATTTTTAGTTAAATGAAAAATGTCGAAGAAAGTTCATAAAAAGAACAGTTTTTAATTTTTAAATTTTGAAAAAATTTGTGTCGTATCTTTGAAATGTAATAAACTTAAATATCAACTCTGATGGTTATCTGATCTCTCAGTTTTAGATCCTGCTGTTCACAGAATCGCATTACGCGCGCGCGCGTACACTAATCTTTTCCTGAATACGCATATTTTATATTCGCTTATAATCCAAATGTGTATTTCCTACTAAATATAGACTCAGTCTATAAATGGAGAGTAATACTATCTCTGATATCTAGAAATATGGCACTGAAAGAAAAAAAGAAAGTACAACACAACACAATGATTGTTAAACGTAAATCGGTGAATAATATTGTCTGTGGAAAATATTTCCGAAGCTACGGCCACTGCTATGTCCCAATACATTAAATTAATGGAACAAACCAATAATCTTGAGTAACAACCAAATTTAATGTTCGCTGACTGTGCTACATGGGATTTACTTTAATTGCTGTTCTCTGAATTGTATTCAAGACACTAAAATATCTTCTTTAAATTTTGTTTCCTTCTATGTTTATTTTTGGGCTATACGTTAATGGAAAATGTTTCCTGAATAATAAATATGTTGAATAAAGTAAGTGTTTTTCAGTTAAGGGAATTTACAAGATTAAGTTGTCCATAAAAAGGTGCAACCTAATTCTTTTATGTATCCATAAGCACGTTAAATTGCGCCAATTCTGATATGACGATGATGAGTTAACTGAAACTACTTCATCAATGAATTCCATTTACGAATTAAAATACTTCTATCAAATAGTTAATTATGTTTTCATATTCAGTCATTGATTAAGTGGTCTCTTTAATTTACAAATTTTGGGTAAATTTAAAAAATTGCAAAATTATTATTAATTCATTTATAGGTTAAAATGTATAAATAACTGAAAGAGAATAATAAGCAGTATGTATTGAATTTCAATTGAAAAATAATTAGTCTTTGGAGAGGAAAACTAATATCTTGATACCTTCTTTTTATCAGTCACAATGTTGAACTTGAATTTAAAAATGGAGAAAAGGATAAATATATCCTATACTAGTTTTATTTAGCTATATGCATATTCATGTATGTACTTATCGTTTGCCCCGTGCGATGGTGTAAGGGGCTAGAGCGCTGTGCTTTGGTTCAGTGACAGGGAACGCGCCCGGGATCGATCCAACTTCTGGGGGTTGCGGATTTTAAGGACTGCGAATTTTTAGGACCGGTGCCCACTCATGCGTAAGGAAATTGAGGAGCTATGCTAGGTAGCGAACCCTGGTTGCGTCAAGCCTACTTTCAGACTGTGGGTGCCGAGATATTGACCACTTCAGCTCCCCATATGTGTGGATGATCGCCAATCTCGGTCTTGCGTATGTGAGCGTGAGGCCGGCAATCGGGCTAGCAGGCTCAGGCCCACTTTGGGTTGTTACGCCATGGTTTACTGTATCTGTTCGACTATATATCATTTGCTCCGTCATCTTACACTCCATTCACTTCCGTGGCATAAGGGTGCCATCAAAATTGGAAAATTGAGTTCGAATCTCGATAAAGCCGAGTTACTGGATATTTATCCTCATATGATGTATGACAGTAAGTTAAATTCAACGCACCTTGGACTCATTTCAGCTTCGTTCAACGTACGACAGGTTCCTTGGTTCATATTATAGTTCTCTAAGTTCAACCTTCCTAGCGGGACTGAGAGAAGAAACGCGTGTAGTAAGTTAGACCAGTCGCACAGTCAAGAGTGTCGAGAGTTTTAAATTCGGATATTGTACTACTCTATTTTGAATTTAGGCATTTCTCTTAATGCTTTAACCCTATTACATCTTTAATGTTATAGATTCATCATTTGTTCAGATTGATTTTTGAAACTGGACCCATACAATAAGTTGTTCACTTATGAAGTTTCGAAGATCGAAAACGTTGTTAAGTTTTGAGGAAAGCTTCATAAAAACTGCTAGAAATCTAGACAGCAATAGCAGAAGTGTTTAATGTATGGTCCATTTTACAATATTCTATTTATGAAGTCACAACTAAGATGCCCACATGAGCAGAGCAAATCCAGCTCATATCACGGGATTTTCTTCACGTGTGGAGGATATTCTGATGTCTGAATGGCTTTTATCCTGTAGCAATAGATTCATAGTCGACCGTAGTCAGTTCTTCCCCAGGTGGAGTAAATCTCGTAATAGGAGTTGATTCCGCTTTACTCTGTGAACACTTTTGTTATGATGTGAATTTAATTATAAAATTGGACGTTGTTTTTAAATAGACTTCAGTTCCCTATCCTGTGTCTCTCAAACATCTATTAATTGAGCATGAAGTCTTCGTCTATCAAAAGAGGTGAACAAGATCTATGGGGTAAGTAAGGGGAATCTATGACACATTTTGGGTTTATTTTTTGTTTTCGTTTTTTTTTTTTTTGTTATGTTTGAGCATAAGCTCTAAAACACAAAAGACGAGATCAAGGGGATGATTTCCTCGGTATAATATACACCTGGAGGGAATACGATACGTCGAAAATAATTATACACTTGTACTGATCTTTATTTGTGAGGCTAGGCAAGCAACACTTTTTCCAGAACCTTCTTCTTGAAAACAAAGTTAGTGATCATAAAATCACGACGTGAATATTCCCAATTTAGTGTAAAATACTGACTTTAGTGTTTGAACTTCAAGTCACAAGTAATTTTAGCAATAACACTAGGAGGTTATAAGCGTTCTCATTAGATCAAAGCTTGCCCGACCTGTACAACAAGATAGCAGTTATTATCTTCTCATATCCAACTTTGGAGGACAACTCGCTTTATAGAGTATAGGTGAAACGTTCCTGACCTTGTTCCCCCTTTCCTGAGATTTGTATTGAGTGTTTCCTAAATTTGAAACCTTTTCTGTCGAAAGTTAAGTTCCAAATTAGACGAGTAATTCGTCTCAAGTTAATGGCTCTGAATGTATAAATGAATTGATTTACATTAAGAACGAAGACAATATTTTTCAATGTGAAATGCAAACAGTCGCACTAACATGAAATTACGCGCATACACCAGTGACATTCTCGATACAACTTTAAAGTAAGCAACAAAATGTAGGCACTTACTTTCATCTTTGCTTAGAAGAAACTTACAGTGCTTAATTAAGTATAACCCAGTCATACCGAACAATATACCTACCTATCACAGTCTGAAACGCTGTTTTGTCTCTCGTTCGTAGTTTCTGGAGAAATTGATGTTATAGAAAGCAAAGGAAGCCTCAACACCGCCATGGCCCGTGTTTTAAACGTTTAACTGTTGCTTTTAATTACCTGAATTATCTTTAAGTATATCAAAATCTGTCCTGCGCCGTTGCGTAGCGGGCTAAGGCAGCATGCCTTGGTCCCTGGCCAGGAAAAGTAGCCTGGGTTCGATCCCACCCCTGGGAGGGGGTGCGGATTTTAAGTTCCGGGTATAGGACCGGTGCCCACTCAGCATCGTGAGGAAAGTGAGGAGCTTACACTAGGTAAGCGGCCCTGGTCAGGAAAACTAACGTTCCCGCTGGGGGATGCCGAGATGCTGATCACATCTCCACGTATCGGTTGGATGATCGCCTACCTCTGTCGTGCGTAAGTGGGCGTCAGGTCAGCAGAGGCCTTGGCCCTCTTAAGGCTGTGGTGCCAGGGTTTATTAGTATTTAGTATATCAAAATCTACAATAGAAACATCTGCAAACGTTTATCTGGCCTAACATGAAGTAGATGAAAGGGTTATGCGTTACATTCATTTGGCTTAATGTACACCTTTAGAAACTATTCTTACGCACACTTATTCCTATATCTATATACTTTCTATTAAGAGAGTTAAACATGTGCAAAAATTATCTTGGTGCTGATTTTCTTGTAAACAATAAGAAGAATAAAGGAATGTACTAGGCTTTATATGATAGTCAAATCTTTTAAAGTTGTCGCTATGATTTTGAAACTCCTTTCAATTTGCATGACCAAGATGTAAAATTATGAATAATAACTTCCCATTTGAGAAGAGCAACGGTATTGAAACATTTAGAGAAGTAACAATAAATACATCTGAAATGGTTCATTCCATGAATACATAACTATATAACAGATAAATATTGTTTTAAAGGTACTAAATTATTTTTGTAGCAATATTTTGTCTATCTCATGCAGTTTCCGAGTTACGCAAAGTCGTTCAAAACGAAGAGGGCTTCTGAGGACAGTCACAGGAAAAGTAAGATATACATTTAATTTTTCATGACCAAATCTTAAATATATCGTAATTTAATCAAAATCATAAGAGGCATTTAAAAAAGTATTTTTTTCTAAAAATGGTCCATAAAATGGGTAGTCCAGACTGAGGCTTTTTTAAACTCTTCAATCTTATTGTCGCATTCGTGTACCATGCTGAATTTAAATAGCAGTTTTTGTATATAACCGACCTTTCGTTTCATAGGCGCGCGCGCACACACACACACACACACACACACACACACACACACACACACACATACACACACACACACAAAGACACACGCATGCGGCTTACTTTTGTTTAAACTGCATTTTTTAGACACAGGGGGTTCCAAAACACGTATTTCCTTAGAAATCCGGATATCGGATTTTCGCGTATAATACCTCTCCTACTCATTATAGGTAGTAGAGAAAGGAATTAGATTTGTAAGCATAGTTAGTACAACATATTCTAAATCAGCAGAAAATCGTGTAACTGAAATTGAGGCCTTACAAACCTAAAGGAGCTAAGTGACAAAATTTTCAAAATGGAGTTTTGTACATCTAAACAAGCTATGAATCAGTGCCAATGCATAGCTAAAAGAGCTATGAATCTATTTGTAGTGGTTATAACTGTCCCCTACAGATGACAGAGGGTGTATGGCACTTGTAAAGGAGCTATGAGACGTTCTTGTGCCATAAAGATTGTGTTCAGTGAAGACTATGTGCATATTTTTGGCATATTTTTATGTATATGATGCAGAAATCAATTGAATTTAATAGCGAAACGAAAATAAAACTTTCTCGTAAGAATAAAATGCACAATAAATCAGTGAGTGGGCAATTGTACGTTACTGGAAATGGCAAACAAGTATAAGAAATAGCACTTTCAAGCAAACAAACATGCTCAGACAAGTAATTTCCCATTATATTATTTTATTCATCCGTTTTGACTAATTTATATGCATCTTTATATTCCAAATACATTTACTGGTTTATTGATATCTCTACCATTACCAGTTTAATGGATTTCATTTTTTATGCTGGGTCACAGTTTTGCTTCCACAGATCGTGACTGCGCCCTAATAGAACAACGTTGGAAGGTTAAGAGTAACAATGAAGTTCTGCAATATGCTGTGCAGCCATTAAAGAAGCAAGACCTTCTAGACCATTCAAGACTTTCTTTATGGGAGGAAAAGTATTCGATATCGATGAAGCAGCATCTGACAATCAGCGCGTCTAAAATAAACATTTCTACGGAGGCCTGGATTACGGTAAAGAAATCTGCCCAGAGTGTTGTAAAATATCAGAGAGGTTTAATGAGCTCTGTTTTCAATTACTCAAAATTGTGAAGCCATACATCCATCCATAAAATAGACTTTTTTTCTGCCTCTTTTGGCCAAAGTTGGAGGTTCTACCAATACCGTTGTGTACCCTCTGTCATCACCTAAGAACATTAATAACACTGATAACATCGATTTCACTTTATTTTGTTTTTAATCTTCATGTCTTCCAAAGATACCAAGGTACTTAGTTCCGTTCTATTGAAATTTAAAGTTGTGGTTAGCTCCTTTCCAAATACCTCAGTTTCATAACCGTTTATTGCATTGTATAAGTAATTATGCTTAGTAAAATTAATGCAATCAATAACATTTTTTCCACATTCCATATTAAAACCCTCAACAATTACTCAGTTTTTACTTATTTTCCAAAATAACATCCCGTTGTCACTTAGCTCCTTTAGGTTTGCAGGGCCACAATTGATCATTTCTGTTTTTGTGTTTCATTCTTAACAAGAAATCAATTTTAGAATAAAAGCATAAAGGATTATAAACATAGAATTATAAAGTATTTTGACTTATCTTTTATGTACCTATGAACTAAATATGATACAATTGTAAACAATATTTTATAAGCTTCTGTTTTGGAAAACTAGCAGATATTAACAATTATATAAATATCACTTTTATGCCATTTATTAAAAAAGTACTATAACATGTTCATAGTAATACTATTTATCAATTAATCTTAATTAAAATTTATCTTCAATACATTCATATTAACAATCATAACTTAAAAGAATCAAAGTAATATATAAGCATCAATGCAATATGTATATACGAATGACAATTATGTATGAGAGTAGATGACAATGGAATGTAAACCCTTGTCACAATAAAACATTAACAGCAAACATTTAATAGCACTGGTCACTTTCATAAAGGCCAGAAACCCGGGATGGCTATATTCCCCGACAAATAGACCTAAGGTCGATAAATCTTTAAGTTATTAGCAACAACATAACAGTAGAGCACCTGCTTGCCGTGCTAGGGGTTCCGGGTTCGATTCCCGGAGGTGGGTGTCGGGGTGGGGATTTTTCTCCGTCCAAGATAATTCCTCATCTTCTCCAGAGTTTGGAAGTATGAATGAGATTGCGAATGTGTGCGTTATGTACTGATTAAAACCAAGTGAATAAGAGTTAACACCTTCGATATGTTCCAAAGGAGAACGGCCGCTGATATCACCATTGGAGTCAAAAGCGGGATATAAATGGAACAAGTGAAACAAAACAAAAAATAATAATAGTAACAGTAGATTGGTCTTTGAAGGCAAGCTGCTATCATTTTAGGAGTTTGCACCTACATTTACTTTATCACTTTACACCAAATTAAATAATTTGTATAAACAGTTCCATATTAAGTGAACGCTATCTTTTTTATTAATTTCTATAAAAAGAAAAACTGCAACGGTATAAAGTCATGCAGTCAAAATGTTATTACTGCATAACCGAATGTTATCAACCTACATTGTGAGGGAAATTATAACAGTATTGTGGCGCCCCATCTTGCTGTAAAATCAAATCAAATACTCTATTAAGGGCTAAAGACATTGCATTCAGTTGTAGTACAGAAACCATTAACTTCAATGGAATCTTGGCTTACGTTGCAGAGTGGCATGTGTGTTTTGTGTGCCACAAATTGTCTGCTCGTTTCTGCTCACTTTGTTACTTTAAGTGAAAACGTGGCTTTATCAAATATATCTAGTCTGTCTGCGAAAGTATTCACTCCAATCAGCGATTCCAAATCCACGTAGAACTCGCTAGTTTTGGTTTGTTTGAGGCTTTAGCATTTCAAGTAGACGCACGTGTAATACCCGCCATGCTGTTCTTTTACAACTAGTATGTGTTTCAAATGGGAAGGTGTTTGTCCTTGAGCGCTACTAGGTGAACAACCAATCGGAGCCCTGCGGTGTTGTCGTATGGCATTGCCGCTAAGTGGTGTGTGACGAGCGCCAACCTATTAAGCTGTGTCTATTACTATACGTTTGTTTTTGACATTTCGTAAGTAGATCACATGAAAGTTTTCTTCTTCGTTGCTTTACTTTTTGTACGTTATCACTGTGGCTACGGATGCCTGCCGTACGCGGATTAAGCGTGAGTCATCTCACTCCACCAGATTTGTATTTGCAGGGCTTTAGCACAATAATGGGGCTTCAAGGACAACCGCTGCTCATTTTATGAGCTGCGAAATACAGAGCCTTCTAGCTCTGCCACCACTTAGTTCGGCCGAATGTTCGATTCGGACAATTCCGAAGATATCAGTTTCCAGATGTTTCTGTAACTAAATTCTTCTGACGCTCGGAAATACAGTGAGTTAGTCGACCAGCAGGGAGTTATATTGGGTAGAGCTAATCGTTCTGTGAGCACCAAGAAACTACGTGTGGCAAGTTTGTATGCGGATAAGTAAACATTAGCCGTTATGTATGCTCTCTGCATTCATAAAATTGAAAGTAAGCGTAAGTTGACTCCGTGCTAACAGTTTTATTTACAAATAGATTGAGTTAAGCACAACATTAGTCATTTACTCACTACATGTAGTCAATATTCCCTAATTATATTTTGTCTATTTAGATCTGATGTGATCTGTTGTGGGGTAAACGTTTATAGATTTTGTTTCTTTACAATACCGTCGCGATTACACTAGCAGCACCGGTTTTCTGAAACTTTCTTGCGCAGTTCTTCCTGCACATCAGTACTAAAATACAGCGACCTTTTATTTTAATTTACATCCTCTAACATTTAGTCATATCGGACGATGAATTGGGTGAAATGATGCTCAATGCGTCCGGGGTCCATGGAGCTTAGAATTACTCGAGATTTGTCTTTCAGGATAAGGGGAAACCCCGAAAAAAACGTTATCCAGGTAACTCACCATGACCGAGATTCGAACTCGGGACCTCTTGAACACAGCAACCTCAGATTATAGCTTTAGTTCTTAACTGATATGGACCGGATTTGTAATACCAAATTTGGGATCGATCCCTCAGCACCTCGAGACATCTCTACGCTGTGCTTTTAGGTTTCCTGGCGTATGGTGGTGCCAGACAGAGGTGCGCCTATTTGCTCGTACTTACAGCATAGTAAGTCGCCAAAAAAGGTGCGTATGTCATTGTTTATGAGAACCCCTAGTGGTTTACCGGGAAACATACGAGTCAGTTGGAGAATTTAGTGGTATGTCGGCACGTTGACCATGGTAGCGCAATGGTTATGAGCGTCCGGACGGAGACTGGGAGATCCGTGGTTCAAATCCCGACCATGGCATTGAATTTTCCAGTCTGACTCTATCCAAATGTGTGTGGAGTGTTTGTCATAGTATTGGATTTGTTAAGTGAAACTACATCAAGCATGTAGTTCCTTCCATATTTTCTGTCATCTATATTCATTATAATAGCTTGAACTGCACCTCCAATCTGTATGCGGAAACAGCTCTACAAATGCCACATCCATGGAAAAGTGGAACTATTTTTTCCCTATTATCACCTGCAATACCTGCCTCACATCCTCTTTCCATTCTATTACGTTATAATACCGCAGAATATTATCGTTCCTCTCGTATCGTGGTTAATATTCAACTTCTATATTCAGATCTTTCTGATTTGATTGGAAGCGGGAAATTGTTTTTTTCAGTTGGAGTAGCTAGTCTGAAAGCATAAGGGACATCGTTAATGTGTGTGTGTGTGTGTGTGTGTGTGTGTGTGTGTGTGTGTGTGTGTGTGTGTGTGTGTGTGTGTGTGTGTGTGTGTGTACGTGTCTGTGTATGTGTGTGTGTGGGGGGGAGGGGTGTTTTAATGTTTATAAAGAATAGACACAGTAAATAATTCATAGATTATTGCAATAGTAAAACGAGTGAACATCGCAGATAAGGAATTGTTATAAAGCCGGCGAGGCATACAGGCCATGACTTTTACCAAAGGAAAAAACGAGAGCAAAAATGAAAAAGAAAAAGCAAAGCGATCCTATTTCTCTGCCGTCTTCTTTTTCACAATTTTGTGACTTAACATTTCCAGAAGATAGTCCAATTGAAAGTAATGATTTAGGAAAGGGTTTTGGTAGTGAGATTTCTAATTTCTACAAATCTCAAGCAATTTAGCTGAAACTTACACCACAGAAATGATCAACATAGTTATTGAAAAAATTAACTTCCTTAGTCCAGTGACTTATCATTCCAAGGAAATTTAGTTATTAACATTGAAAAGTAGTGTAAAAATTTGACATTTTAAATTGTGAATCTTATTACGTGAATACAGGTCCCTCAGGCATTCCCACTTGACTGCGGTCCAAAAACGGCCCTACTAGACCGGGATCGGTGATCGGAAATCGTCCTACTGGAGGAGGAAGTTTTACCAAGAGCATATCATCCTGCCATGCACCCGCCGACACTTCTATCCTGAAAGACACCATCAGAGGAGAGATGAAGTAAAATGATAAAGGAGATGAAATGGAAGGACAGGAAATTCGGAATATGTAATTAACCTAAGCAGTATTCGCTGCCTATCCGGGAAAACCCAGAAAAAAACAGTATCAGGGAGGTTGGGGAATCGAAACCGAGCCTTCCGCATGCGGTTCACAGACAAACCACCTGAGCCATCCCGCTCGCTTACACAAAACCTTAGTATACAAAAGTATTTTTGTAGATCACGTTAAAGATCTCGTTAAAATCTCTCAAGCATTTGTGGTATTTACCTATACATTGCCAAGATATCAGCTATTGTTGTGAGTTTTAAAATACATTAGCCTTTTTTGTTAAGTTGTCATTTATTAATTCTGACTAATCGTAAGCCTTCTATGTTCTCCTTATACGTACTTCAACAAAATCTCTACTGGAACCCTTCCTGCAACGTTTAAATTAAATGTAGAGAGAAAATACAGTTAATGTGGAGCAATGTGTAAAAGAACTGATAGTTTAACTCATGTTAATGAGATATATCCAATTATTTTTAAGAGATTATATACTCCAAATAAAATCAACAACCGTAAGACGTTTTAGAGCATTTAGCATATGAATATAATATAATAGCATGAAGATGATATGAATATTCAGCTTAAGAAAGTTATAAAAGGTAATTATACTAATAGAGGTGAAAATACTAACGTTTAAGGCATGACTTGATACTTTGCGTTTTAATTGCAAACACTTTATCCCAAATTTAACTATACTTATTTCAAATATAGCTTTGAGAATGTAATCTGTAATATCATATGGCGTTTGATTGTTGTTAAAAATAATAAAAATACAAATAAAATGGCTCCTAAATAACTGTAGTAAGAGCCATGCAATCTCTGTAGTCGTTTAAATGTGACGTAATTTAAGGCAACTTTCAGCCACCAAAGAGCTTTAAAATGTTGCCAGCATAAGCAAATGTATTATTATGTATTATTATCATCATCATTTATTAATTCTGTGCAGATAATAATAATAATAATAATAATAATAATAATAATAATAATAATAATAATAATAATAATAATAATAATAATAATAATAATAATAATAATAATAATAATAATAATAATAATAATAATAATAATAATAATAATAATAATAATAATAATAATAATAATAATAATAATAATAATAATAATAATAATAATAATAATAATAATAATAATAATAATAATAATAATAATAATAATAATAATAATAATAATAATAATAATAATAATAATAATAATAATAATAATAATAATAATAATAATAATAATAATAATAATAATAATAATAATAAATAATGGACTAAATGTGGCTTTTCCTGAAAATAGCTCTCAGTTAATCCTTAAATGATATTAAAGAACTCAGAGGTTTATACAGAGATATATTCTGAATTCTATTGAACGAAATATGTAGGCATCTCTAACATTATATTTAGACATAGTGATATCATTGTGCCATTTAGCTATAATCTGTCTATAATTTGTCTATCCTGTTTAACTAATAACAATTGAACATGCAATTACAATGACATTTTCATTGAGCAAATGGGTTAGCGTAGAAATTTGTGGCGTGCAATGCCTAAACAAGAGACTACAAACCACCATGGTGCAATACGTACCTCGCTACATCTATATGCGTGGAGCGTGTTATCCAGAATGCCCAAATTCACTTAATTCGTTCGGTAGGATATGTCCGAAAGGATATTTGCTGACTGGGATGAATGGCTTTGCTTGCTTTACTGACGTTACAAGCGATGAAGCTCATTCAGAGCTCAGTAAACTCTTGTTTACAAATACTAAATGTCTGTAATTCAGACATATAAAAGGATGATGGATTGGTTGAATTAACCATTAGTTTTGAGCTACAGTTTACCATGCCACGTAAACCGACAGACAGCGCTACGACTAAACTCAAAATAATGAATGTAACCTAATTAGGAGAGAAAGGCTCACTTGTGATTTTTGGAAGAAAGTACCACAGACAGACAGTAGATAGCGTATGTTTCCTTTGAACGTGCAATGCTCTCTATTAGGATGTACATCTGATGCAATCCATTTAAAACATCACGTGTTCTCCTGGTGCCCTTCGTCACATGTTGTCCGCTTATATGTATAAAGCAAACTGTAACTTGCACTTATGTTTTCATGTATGCCAAGGATTTGCGATCATTCAGTATTGTTGCTGGAGAATGCTTCAAAGAATTAGGCAAGCACTAATTAATATCCGTGAACATTGTGTTACCAGATCCTTCTATCATTAGCAGAAGCCACTAAGGACAGGTGAAATACAAATATAAGTATGCCCCAGATATATGCTGTGCACGAAAAATCTTACTCGAGTGTGTGTGTGTGTGTGTGTGTGTGTGTGTGTGTGTGTGTGTGTGTGTGTGTGTGTGTGTGTGTGTGTGTGTGTGTGTGTGTGTGTACACCGACCAGTACGACCAAAACCATTATCTATCGTCCTCTATGGATACGGTCTCTATGGATAGCAATCACCCCTGAGGTTGTGGGTTAAAACCTGACGGAGAACCATGGATTATTTCGGACTTAGAAATATCCTTTGGAAGGGAAGAAAAGCCACGCAGTCGATTTACGTCACATAAAGAAAGACTAATAAAGGGCCTCTGAGTATAACTAAGCGACTTTCACGTTCAGCATAGAATGGGACACGGAACCATAGCCGTTAAATAAATAAATGGTATCCATTAACTGACGACGATCACTGGTGTATAGATAGATGTCGGAAAGTCTTCCGTAATTTGGGTTTGACTATAAAATTTTCAGGTAAAAAGAAAGCAAGTAAAAATATACCATAAACTGAGAGTTCAATCAAATTATAAATAAACACCATAAACAATTATGTTTACTAACCACTGCGAAGATACAGCGCTCACCTACACATTAGAAAAAAAGAGATTTATCGTGGAAGATTTTTCCATAACTGCATATACAGTAAATACCGCAATTGCTATGATGAGATGCGTGAATAAACATCGCCCATTTTTAAAAGGGTACATACGATGCTATCGTATATTCGTAAGCAGAATTATCAACATTTTTAAAGCGTTCTTTAATCTGATAGATAATATCAGACGCTGAAAGAAATGAGCGAATATGCTTAAATAAGTTCGGGATCCAAGGAGCTTAGACGTACTTGAGATTTATTTCTGAGTAAGGAAAAGGCGTGGAAAATAACTTACTAAGGTAACTCAACTTAACTGAGATTTCAACAGCAAAACTCTTGAATGTGAGAATAGATAGACTAGCCCCACAACTCGTTATGATCATGTTGCATTGCAGCGAAATCATTATGCCTTGAGAATTTAGATGGCTACACCTACCAGGTAGTTTTCCTTAAGGCATTCAAAGAAACAACAGATGATATAGTACATGAAACATGACCTACAATTCACTTAGTACTCTTGCGATTCATTCATTTTTAGAGCAGACTTATTTCAGTAAAGCAAACTGTAAATGGCTTAAGTGATATACATTACATTAATATACCGAGAACTAACGTTTTTATTTTAGTAAATCCATGAAAGAAGGATCAGAACTTTGAAGATTCTAAATAAAAAGTTACTAGTTTCAACTGCATATAAAATAGCCACATTTTGACCTTATTTTGCCATAGGAGGAAAGGAAGGATAAGCTGAGACGCATCTGTGGAACATGTATATAAATGATTTCTAATATAATTGATTGTCTCTGGCTACCTAAACAGGCGTGTATCAATATTGTTCAAACACCTAGCTTAGATTATTTTGTTTTTCTCTTTGAAGGATTTTCATGCCGTATTGCGCATGAAGCGCCCCGCCTAAAAGAGCCTCGGAAGGAGCAGATAAAGAAATTCAGCGCATGGATAAGCGACGGTATTTATTATTATTATTATTATTATTATTATTATTATTATTATTATTATTATTATTATTATTATTATTATTATTATTATTATTATTATTATTATTATTATTATTATTATTATTATTATTATTATTATTATTATTATTATTATTATTATCATCATCATTATTACTATTATTATTTATTATTAATTATTATTATTATTATTAATTATTATTATTAATTATTATTATTATTATTATTATTATTATTATTATTATTATTATTATTATTATTATTATTATTATTATTATTATTATTATTATTATTATTATTATTATTATTATTATTATTATTATTATTATTATTATTATTATTATTATTATTATTATTTATATTATTATTATTATTATTATTATTATTATTATTATTATTATTATTATTATTATTATTATTATTATTATTATTATTATTATTATTATTATTATTATTATAGTATTTATTTACCTGATTGAAGGAACAAGAAATCAGACACGGCATGTATGCGTTATGCAATCCAGCAACCAGTGTAAGCAGTGAGAGAATCTTAAGTAAAATGGTCGCAGGAGCCAGTTGGACCCAGACATACTGAACGACCTTTTATTAATTCATAACAATTATATAGAGGTAGAGCTAGATTAGGTAATGGAGGGGACACCTATAGCCTCGATCCCCAATTGGATTTTCTGTACATAAATCCCCGGAAAGAAGGATGACAAGAAAGAATCGCATGAATCATAGGCTTACGGACAACTCAAGTGGCAGAGACGCGAGGTCCCTTGACCAACGACTAGGATGTACTCGTGGCGACCTGCTCGAGCTTCTGAAGCAGAATGGCTCAGTATACCTCCCAGTGGGCAACGAGGGAAGCTCGACTCAACAATGAAGATTTATACAGACCTCCTCTGGCGGAGCCCAGAAGAGATTCCAACAAGAAAGCTACTGCGCCATTTACCCTTCGTCGACTGACACGTCACGGAATTGTCCTGTAACATGAAAGTAGGAGACAATGTAGGAGAGATTAGAAGACACATCACTCCACCATTCGCCTAGAAAAATAAGGGAAAAGTACGAATTAACCCATGGCCCATGTGGGATCGAACCAAGGAGCTCCCGAAAGTGAGCATTACAGCGGAGTCTTTTGCTTGGAAACAATTATATTAATTAGTTGTTTTGTAATTTGTTCCCACTTAGACATAGTCTCTACTCAAGTCTACTCCTATGGTTATACACTCAAGAAAGTTTAGATAATTTATTAATTTTGTTATGAGTTTATGTGCTAACAATAACTTTTTAATTTGTATGGTAGTATTCCCAGATTCATAACTGGAGGTTAGTTGTAAATAAATCTAATTTCGTTGTTCTAGACGTTCTCGGGCTAGAACATATACACCGCCAGGAAAGATTCAGCTCACATTTCAAATCTAATTTCATTCATTTATGCATGCAGTTATATAAAATATACATATTTGTTGTGACCATTACTAAGATTCTCGTATATAATTTGTACATATACCATGTGCTCGGTTTATAACAGGGCCTCTCATCGATATGTACGTAGTTCACCTTCACTAAACATAGTAACCTGGGTAATTTCCTACATTACATTAGTGTGAATGGTACGCTTAAGGTTGCATTTGTTAGCCGAGACCTAAAAGTCAGCGTGTGTATCTCAAAGGTGAAATTTTACTTTGTATTGTGTGTGAATCACTTTAAACCATTCTTACCTTTGTTGTCTGTTCTAGATTACTTTATTGAAATGTCTTCCAAAATGAATTAACTTTTATGTACGATACGTGCAAATCATGTAGACGTGTGCATCCATTGCAATAAAAGAATATTATTTCATGGCTGTAATTCACAGTTCCAGAATTATTTTGCATAATAGAGTACACACAAAAATGGAAGGAATTTGTGTGTGTGTGTGTGTGTGTGTGTGTGTGTGTGTGTGTGTGTGTGTGAGTGTGTGTGTGTGTATGTGTGTGTGTGTGTGTGTGTGTGTGTGTGTGTGTGTGTGTGTGTGAGAGTGTGTGTGTGTAGAGTTACTACTCTAGAACGGAACTCAACAAACAATTCCTTCTTGGATAAAACTGGTAAGGGTTCATTGTATCTGTGAATACCTTTTCCGAATAGCGTTGATTTGCACTTAAGTGGTTAAAAAGCGCAATGTAAACAAAAATTCTCTATATTATTAAAGCGACAATAATAAATAAAGAATTCTTGATCATGTTCAAAGAAATCAGAGAAACTGTTCATAACATCATAAGTGCAAACTGATTCTCTTTTACACAACCAGTGTGGTCCCTTCCTTCAGGACTGGAAAATTATTCACCAATCATAATAAAGGTCCAAAATATCTACCCAAACACGTATTTAGCTAACCTGAAGTGTTATAAGAAATATTATGCTGCATTCTGGAGTTATAGATTTAATATATAAGCCATAATTGTTGGAATAATAACAATTGATTTTTCATCAATAGTTCCAGTGCACGTAAGATTGGAACAAATTTCTTCTTTTGATCAGCGAACAGATCTCCTCGTCTAATTTCACAGAAAGTATACTTTGTACAGTGGTGGAAAAAGTGATTGAACGCACTCTGAGAAGAGAACATATTCCATACACTCTTCGATCTCAAGAGTGGTTCAGACGGGTCTAACTGCAAGCGTTTCGACACCCGCCAAAACAATATCCTGGTATTTCTTATTGTCGATAAAGCACACATGTAGGTGGAATCTGTTCCGTGTCAATTAAAGAGGGTCGGTAAAGTAAGTTAATTCACTTCCCCTCATTCCTTGTAAGGCGATCTCAAATTAGATTACGAATGTGTGTTTGGTGTGTTGCTCCATTTATAACGGATTAAAGATATAAGAGAAAAAATCAAGTGTTGGATATCTGGGAAGGAAAAGGGAATGAGGGAGACAAAGGATCCTATGCTATGGCCCTTATACAAATAACAGGAGGAACGAAATCTCGGTCAATGCACAGCGCCAGTGAACTGAACCCATAGAGTATTCGTAAATAGAGCGATATTACCTGATCAGAAAATTCAATGGCTATCGCAATTGGCTCGTTTGTTAGCTGGAATTTGAAACAGAACCTATTACAAGTGAAAGTTCAGTACAAATTGCATAGCAATAGTAAAAACGAGAAAAAAAAAGCATGCGTACAAGTAGTCTTCCACTCTCTTAATCATATATTCCTTTCCACTCATATTTTCCTTCTTATCATCTTGACACCATATAACACATTCTTGCATTAAGCGTACGCATACATGAAATATTAAAATTTTGCGATTTTTATATAAATATTTTCAAAATTGTGTGACATTCTGTTCCATCAAACATAGTAAAGGCCGGAGGAATGTGCGTTTTTCCATAGGTATACTGCACATGGACTGTATTGTTATTGCTTGCACATGTACGTAAACAACTACAGGTTGGTACAGCCTCGGCATGATAACCGTCTCACAGCGAGAGGAAACAAAACAGTCGCTTTATACTACACCTTGACCTTGCGTCTGCATACACTTGAAAGGCAATGTTTCACTAGTCCACAGGCTCCTACGTTACGCTGTTTTCGACCTTCGCACATTTGATGGTCGTGCTGTGCATCTGACGTCATTCATACTCTAGTTCAAGTAACTTGTTTCGCATGCAAGCGTACCTATCTCTGGCCTTTACATATAAGTATATTTTAAATACCATGTAAAAATCTTTAATTGTTTTAGAGAAAAGCATTTATTTTACTTTAATTTACCAATCAATCAGGTTCTAAATAAGTTCTAATTTAAAAAATTAAGAATATTGCCGCACTATATAAACATTAAGACACAGAACTGGTATGTAGAGCATTTTTCGCTCCTCCAGCTGTTTCAGGAAATAAAATATCCTTAAGATTCAGGCATAATTGTCTAACAATTATTCTAAAGAGGTTGAATTACTATGTCGCAATTTCAGCAATTCAGAAAAGCAGCAAAAATATATGCCAGTTTGTTAAGTTGATTATATCTGAGTTTCTGCCTAAAATTTGTACGCATTCGCATCATGGAACATTTTTAATCGCATGGAAGATTCGAAGTCGAGTAAAAGGCATTCGAAATACATACAAGCCTTTAGGTTCTGTTCTTGTGGGTATTTAAATGATTTTTACGTAGCCCTCGGAACAAAATCCGTAGAACGACTTTGAAGCATTAAAGAATTTTTGTAATAAAAACTCTGTTTTTTTTTTAATGTTTACCACATTTGAAATATGTGTACTTTCAAACCTACGTATAATTACCACAACGTTAAACATAGATATGTTTAACAGTTACGCATCATGAAAATACTTAGCAGTATTTATCAATAATTTCAAACCCTGGTATGTAGTAACAGATGTCACACAAAATAGTAGAGTTTATGTTCCTCCTTCTGAATGCCTTAGTTTAGTTATATATAATTTATAAACACATTAAATAAATTAGTATATATAACTCACGATAGATCACTCTAATTCACAGTTCCACCTTTGGGAAGGATAGAGTATAAACTTGGCTAGAGAAAAGCTGTCGCTCTGCAGCGGTCGAGTCCGAGACTGTTTGCACACCAGGTTTTAAGTTATTTTATATTCGAAAACAGCTGTTAAATGGTTCAGGAATCAGGCTTAAGTAGTCCAAATATTGCTTATATGCAGGTCATTGGATATGTAAACTTTTTTTAAAGAATTGTCCATGCAAAAATTTGACATTTTAAAATTTAAAGAACACGCTGTGAATAGTAAAACCGGAAATACCTTCAATTTACTCTAGGGTCTAAAAATGTGATCAAAATTATCTGATTACAGAAGAAAGTTCCCTGAATATCTTTGACATAACTGCTTACTGTGATGCATCATTTTATTTCAAGTTTTGTCGTTATTATTCCGCAAATATAAGACAAGCATTGATAGGCAAGCACAGATAAGACATAACGTAGGATTCATGTGTATCTTCTAAGCGTACGTTTCCAAATTTAATCTAAATTAGGATAAGTTTTCGAGAAAGGTGTACCTTTGATAGTTTTCCTTTTCATAGAAAAGAAATATCGCGTATGTATTACAGTCACCAGGCTCATTTCAAAAACCATGAATCATATTTTTATTTATACTACAGGGTGTAGGTGATTCGCCGTCCTTCCCAGTTAAATTACAACTTTTCTGAATAAACTTGCATAATAAAAATCCATCTAATAAATATAATTTGAATTAATATAATCCGCAATGTCAGGCCAAACAATAGGCCAAATTAAGTCCTTCCGAAGATAGCAGTTGTTTCCGGTGGGTTATCTTGACTAAACAACTAAGCCCTATTTCACATCGGTGACGATACACTGGACATAAGGAACCTTTATAAGACTAGGCGTTAAGTGATGAGCTAACTCAGTATAACCAACCAGATACAACTGCTGCCCCTCACACAACTTACGTCAGTTATTTACCCTAGAAACACTGCGACTAAAATACAAATTGCATTAAAATAATATTGAAAATGGTACCTAACTCATCGATTTAATATAAATTGTATTCTTAATGTATTAAAAATAATGGATTAAAAGTATGCAACATTTAAGTTTTGATCCAGAATACTTCATAACAAATGAAAAACGTAATCTTATGATCACATGACGCCTATTGCAGCAATATGATGAATATTTTAGAAAAATAGAAGGTATCCTTTTGAAGCAGTTTTCTTCTAAGTTTATGCGTAACGATAAATCTAACAGAGAACAGAAAACGAATGCATGATATTTCTACATTTCCAAATGGAATTGAGACATGCGAGCTTACTTCTGAATGTAGAGAAAGTAAGGATTGTTGTTTTAAAAAGATCAAATGAATCCCAAAAAGAAAAAGGAAAGGAACAATCCATGTTACCTATATAAACAGACACAGTAGATTCTGTCCTTGCACATGCCACTCAACGTCACCATCACATACCGTTGTGCACCACTCTCTTCACTTCTCTTCACGCAGGTGCAGTATCAGGTGTAAGTTACCAAATAGTAAACTGAACGGAATTCTTAAGCAGTTGATAAGGAAAGGCTAGGAATGGTTGGCATTCTAGGAGACATACAGGCAGTTTATATTTGAGTGAACATTATTTTCAATTCCAAAATACAAAACTCGCCCTTCTACAAGCTTATGGGCTAGATTTGAAATATGGAACCGGAAATACACTCCAAATATTTCTTACTACATTTACACAAATTCAGTCAAGTCACTGTTTATTCAAGGGATATTCTTTCTCATGATTTTTATTTCGTGGAGCGCACACAGGACAATAGATTCTTTTTTCATTATAATTATATATTTCACACAAGTTTTGTAAACATGATTGTTGAGCAAATACGTTCAGTGTGAAAAGAACGAAAAGATGTGCAAAGAAAATGGATTGTTTTTATTAGACACGGCAACAGTTCACTTATATTTACGTCAAAGTAGTATTGTAAGTAGGGATACTGACGCACTTTCATTTAGGAAAATTATGAAACAAACACAGATTTCAAACATAACATTAACATCTCAGTACCAATTGTTGTGCATGGTCGGCAGAGGACGTCTTTGACTGAGGCTTTTGTCATGCCATATATCGCATATCTCCTTACCAACATTAATCTATTCTTTTCTCCTTAAAATAAATATAGTCATCACATTCTTGTTTACTGTACAAATGCATCACCAACAATAAAAACTGACTGAATGCAAGTATTAATTGGTGTTACCATGTTTTATTAAAAATTATATAAATAGCACCCTATTATGTGAAACAGATAATGTACATATGATGCCATAAATTCGTATCACCTGTGAAGATAAGAAAACCTTTCGGTGTTCAAAATCATTGGAAATCAGTATTCCGTCTCTTCGTTTAATAACAAGTAGTGCAAATAAATGAAAAAGGAACGGAAATTAAGTTTCACTGTATAACTTTATGTTCATCCTTAAGAAATGCACTCGTACGCTACTTCTCAGGAGATTTCATTTGTTCAATTTCCATTGCAGTCACTACGGTATTCGAAATTATTTCTCCACCCTTTGCTTGCTAAGGTGCAATTGTAAGTTGTTTATGTTACAAATTAACCTAATTAAACATTTGTTTTACTGGCAAGGCTTTGAAAACATAACCAAATTTTTTAGACGATTAAAGGAGATACGTAAAATAAACAAAAGCAGTGGTCGGAAGGTAATGCAATGACACTTGAACGATTATGCATTCTGTCATTGATAGTAAATAACTTGTGCTCCAAAAGCCACTTTTACTTTAGTCTCAATATACCATAGAAACGCTTTGAATCTTTCAAATAGTGTGCACACGAAATTCCAAATACAATGCAGTTTTAGACTCTGTATGTAACAAAGTTCATAACGAATAGTTTGATGTGATATCCAAATAGCCTGTCCCATGATTAAAAAAGAAGTCCGATTACGAAATTATTCTGACAATGTGTACATTGCTTGAGATTAAAGATATACAGAATATGTAATCGTCATTCGTTTGTTCACGGATCAGAGAGGAAACCATTCAACCGAGAGCAAACACTAGACTGATGGTTTACTCATTTGTATACCAAGGATGAACATTATGCTGTTCGAGCAGCTTCAGTGACTGTGGCACCCCGATTAAACGTAAAAAGTAGGTGTTGGAAATGCGGTTTATTGTCAACTTGACACGTCAATTTATAGAACTAAGCGGAACACAAGCATACCAAAGCTAAACACGCTATTTTGTAGAGCATAATATTCTATCAAATAACGTACAGCGCATTGAAAAAAATCTCTCTAAAGAAAACAAACGGCAGAACTTATGAGCAAAACCATTAAATAAATTGCTGCGAGTCCGGCGAATTTATCCTTTTTGTACCCACTCAATAAATTTCATTTCATTAGAGCTAGCCTCTTGTTTTCCGGTTACTTCTGTCAAGGTTAAACCAGGTTACGCGCCGTCTTGCATCCAAAATTCTCTTAACTGATTAGTGCTCGTCTATCGCAGCGTTGGAATCACTGCAGCTCTTGCACTTGATACGCTCCTGACCAGCCACTACACACCAGCTAAATGTTCGGGATTTAGAAAGATTTTTGACTAGTAAGGATTTGTGGTAGGACTTTCGTAAGCAAATTGCTGTTAATGTTTGCTGAATCTATAGCTAAGTGCCAGAGTTCTTCGGACATTCCCACTCTCACGGCACGAAGACGTCTGAATGAATTCGAAAATTCTGTAGACGCTGGTTACAATGACAGACTTTGAATCCATCCTAATTTCATATTAATTACAAGTACTGTGCAAACTCAACTTTCCAGTATTAAACCAGTATTTTAATTTATGACATGTCTAGAAAATGTAGGACATCTAATCATCAGATAAACTTCTAGTTGTAACAATGTAACTTGGTCAGAAGTTTGTTTTGTACATGAAAGAAGGTAGTATATTAGCATGCAAGCAGAATATGTAAACTTGTAATAGGTACAGAAATTTGTAGAAGTACTGTACATTATACCGCACATGAATGAGTGTCAATGTATTTCATTCATTTTCATTAAAAACAGATGGAGATATGTTTAATTTTATACCAATTAAAATCCATAGAATTGCACGAGTTATAATGCACACAAGAGAACACCCGAATCGTGGCTGTCAACTTCTGCAGTATTTATCAATTATGACCATATAAGTATACTTTAGACAGTTACAATAGTTATCTTTCAGAACCATAATGCAACTTTGCAGAATTATAAGTTTTAATTAAGTACCTACTAGGTCTCAACACACGTATATTGTGCCATATAAAATTATTTTAATCTTCTGTGTTATAGTTAATTTTATACATTCACAGACATTCAGATAGAGATGAACGCAAGATGTAATTTTATTTGAATGAAAGAAGTTGTGTTATAATGTGTAAGTTATTATAAAGAGCCACATATGAATGTAATTCCAAATTGCATTCTCAAATTACGAAGATTTCAAGTTTGAGTCAAAAGTAACTCCATCCAGGAATCACCTTTGTCAACATAAACTAACATTGATAGTGAATGTAGGATCCAATCAAAATCACATCAACTATCTGTTTCGTAGACACTATTATACTTCACATTAGCTTCACGACCATGGCATGATAGTTAAAACATACTCTCGTAACCACATATTTTGCTTTTACTTAGAACTATACGAAGCGACAGTTTTTCATTATCTTTAACCCCACCACTCCTCGTTATGTAAATCCTGCAAATATTCGAGAGTAGTCATTCTAAGCATGTAAGCAAGTGATCATCGTAATTCCGCTGATGACCTTATAGTTGAGCGCCCTTAAACCCAACTATCATCATAATTCGCAGCAGCTTAGGTGAAAGAGAAAGTACGATATTTATGTATAATATTATTCCTGCATTGAGGAATATACCTTGCCAGAACAGTGTTATTTTCGGAACTTGGGACAAAGTTATACAATCCTATGAAACACTTGGTGGAAACTTTTGGAATTCAATATGCAATCTTGTAATCGTGAGGTACAGTATACAAGTGCATAATACTTCTGTTCTACATGTTTTTAATATAATAATTAAATTCATTTATTCATTCTTGCGATTGAGGTCGCAACTTACATTGTCCTTTTTTATATTTTACTCTGGAAGCACCTACTTAATACTATACTTCACACTCAAACATCGACTTTGGGTTTGTTACTGCATTTTATTAAAAGCAAAACAGAATTCCGGAAGATGAAAGGTATGGCTATATGTCAGTTCTAAGTATTCTCACTTCCATACAAGAATTAGGTTTCCTCCAGACTTTGCTGGTTGAAAACCAGTTTGAGTTTTGTTCAAGAAGCACCTGCTGGCATCAGATCACAATATCGCTAGGGAGGAAGGGTGCTGGACCGAGAGAAAAGCTCGTCAGTTGATATCGATCATGGCGTCGAAGCGAATATGGAGCGTGCCGCCTAGGGAATTGATGCAAATGCTTCACTCACGCTAATGTTTTTAATAGCAGCGGAAGTGATTTGATTTTATAAAAGTACCACCCCCCGCACGCACTTCCGATCACTCAATCAACCAATCAGTCACCAATCTCAGCGAACGTCCTCTGCCGGCAACACTTTGTACACAGCCACTGGGAAATATTGACATGTATGTACTATTATCATATAGAAGAGGGAACAACGGAATCATATTCCGCTCTTTTTCCTCACATTTGCGCCTCTTTCCTCTATTCCCGTCTCCTTACAAATTTCCAACTTCTTTTCATTCTTACTAAAATATTATGAACAGGTAACAACAATGGAAACGAGAAATATATAACTTATTTTGTTACATTAATTTACAGTGTAAAAACGTTTAAGGGTTCTACTCGTTGTATATGTGCTATGGTATTGTAGTTTAGTTTCAAGGACATGAACACTCCTTGGCATAAAGGTATAGGGAGAAGATTTCAAAGGAGATTGCAATTCTTCCGTAGTTGTTCAAGTTTAACTTTGCATACATATTCAAGGGCAATCTTATCGGCTGGGAAAGCTTCATCCACACAGTGCTAGTGCTTAACTAAATATTGTGTCATTCATCACAAAATAAAATACCTAATTTAATTCTACCGTGTAAGTAGAATGAATTTATTGCAAGGCAGTAATGAATACAGTGCAAAATACTCTTGGAGAATTCATAGAAGACTTAAAACAAGCAAATTCATATGTCCTATGCCGCTTAGCGAAGACTATTCAACCTTGATAAACAATTACATACGTTAGACCATTTTATAATTAGAATAACATCGCAACTAAGGTGTTCACAGCAGTAAAGCGTAACCAGCTTGATTTGCTCAATGCGAGGAAGATATTTTGAGGTCTCTAACTGCCTAAGATTAATATAAATGGTTCCCTATTGTATGGAAACGGGATAGCAACTGCATCCTTCATTGACTGGAGTAAAGTTCATCGCTACCCTGCTTCCACCGAAAAGGAATCGATTCCTATCTAAGTTTAGTCAATCAAAGGCACAGACTATTTTCTTCACGTGTAGTAAATCTACATGATAGGAGTTGATTCCACTTTATTGCTGTTAAGACCTTAGTTGCGTTATCATACTAATTATAAAATCGATTACAGAAAAAGTTGGCAAGAAAATTATTCCTAATGAAAAGAACCAAGTGAACCATGGATACAAACCACAGTGGCGTGGGCATCATTTAGGAAGCCAGAGAGGGTCAACTGTCCTACCTAAGTTACGAAAAATACTTAGGCTGCTTTGTTCTACCAAAAGAAAAATTACAGCTATACTTTTAATATAAATGTTTCACATATAAGTAGTAAAAGAAGAGTTTCCTTTAGGCTAGATATAACGCTAGAAATTTAGATGAAAATTTAGGAAACTCCTCCAGGAAATCTTGCCCCTTTCCACCAAATGGATATTGCAATAGAAATCGAAGTAAGGGTTTGTTTATCAATGCACAATAGACTGGATTACAAAAACTAAACAAATCTGCCCACATGTACGTTTTAAACTTCTATCAATTTCCAAGAGATTTCACATATGTTAAGGCACACCCCATCATGGGTCACAAACAGAACTAACCCATATTGGACGAAACATTTGGTCTGATTACCTTTCCCTTCTGAAGATGTTAACATACAAATCAATGATTTTCTTGGTATTATCATAACGATTTAAATTTCAAGTCAAGTAATATGTCATTAAGTACAGGATGTATAAAAAATATGGACGAATGTTGAATGGTCTTGCTCACACCGTAACATGGAACCGTCTTCCTACAGACTTACCAAGAAATGTTTAGTTTTTTAGTTATTATGAAAAGTTTAAACCTATAAAAACAACTCTTTTTCCTATATTCCAACGATATTATAAGAAATAACCCAAAACTACGATAGATTTGGTTTGAGCACTTTAGCTAATAGCACAAGCTAATAAAATCTAGCGATTTACAAATATATCATATGTCCATAGTTGTAGTTTTACAATACCAGACTTTCTGAAGTTTACTGGATTTTACTATCATTTCTTCTTAATTGTTTTCACAACTATACAAAACTAAATATATTTGAGGTCTCATGACAGTAAAAATATATATTTATGTAATATAATTTGTGAGTAGTTCGTTTTAATTTACTTTTAGTATCTGCTCATGTATTATTCGCAAAAACAATGAGAATACAGCTTCAGTGTACAGAATTGAACAGGGAACTTTAAAACGTGCAATTATAACTGTAATTTTATATTAATTAATTGACTTCTTAACACGAGAATTCACCAAATCTTGTTATATATCGTCAAAAAAGTCCTACATTAGGATATGTTTCATTGCAAATTTGAATACAAACTGACAACTGAATTTATGTTGGCAACACCGACGGAAATCCTTAGATTATCAGTGGAAAGCCTACAAGTTCTCCCGAATTTTATTGTTTGAAACCGTTATATGTGGAAGAACAATAAAAAAAATTAGATTTTAGTTTGTAGTGCACAAATTACAAAGAAAATATGCTTTTTAACATGAATTAAAAGCTACTAAACCATTTAGGAGGTTTTGAAAAGGTGTGATGTACACATGATCGGCCTATGCGATCGCAGAATCAAGCGGAAGACATCTGAACATGGGTAAAATGTGCGTAAATAGAGCACATTTTGAACCTTGCTATAAACCAAAAGTTAAAGAAAATATTTCTATTCGAATTTCCGCTTAAATAAAACTCAAAAACCAATATTTCGGAATATATTTTGCCATGCATATTTGTTTTTTAATTTGTTTTTAAGAAACACGTCCACTGTCGTCCAATATCATTTATACATCCAGTGTAAATGACACAGTGTTACTATAAAAAGCAGAAAATATAGTTTTATGTATTCCCAGGAAATACAGAACATTTAAATTTCAAATTCTAATCATGGTACAAGAAGTATTGATTAACAACAGAACAAAACCCGTCAGAACAGTATCATAAAAGTACAAATGCAACTGGTTCCTTAAGACGGTAAATTGATTTTCTTATTTGTACCCTAACATTACAAAATTTATAGGAGTTAAAAGTTTTACATGGCTTTTAAAATACTCCTAATATCTTTCAACTGAAAACATTTCCGCAGCACAGCACGTTCTTCACATGCGATTACAATATGATACAATCTCCTCAGTCATCTTCTGTGCAAATATTGAGGGAAGGTGATTTAGGTAGCTGATAACATCTCACAAATGAAGTTAGAAGAATGTGTTAATTATGTAGCCATTCCTTCACATGAAAATCCAATAATTAGGCATGAAACATCTAAAACATCGACAGAATCACTTAAACTTCATTAATTTAAAGAAACACGTGCATATTCCACAACAGGGCAACTTGCTAGAACTGGAATATGATTATTACACACCTAGACTGCATAAATCTTCTCTCCACGCACGTTCATTCTTACCTTTATGCCAAAGAATCAACTTGAATTCCACAGCGGGCGTGTTTGACGAATAGAAGTTGTACAGAAATGAACGAGAATAACCCTGCACAATGGAAAAACACAATTCTGAAGGAAAAAGATGCTCAAGGAGATTTCAAGATTTTGTTTGACAATATTTACAAATTGAAACAAAAAAGGTTGTGCTTCGGTTGAAATATTTCACATGGGTGGCAACACTTCTCATATTTTCTCCTAATCATTCAATAATAGCTAACAAACTTTTTACACTAATTAAAAAAAAAAAATCTCGCAGTTCCATACTCCTCATCGATTTAGAGTTTTAACAATAATTGTGCACTCATTGCTTTCTCGAGTGACCTTGCACTGGGACCTACACCTTGTCATTCTATTGAATGTTCTTACACGCCACTAATGCAGAATCTGAGAGCACTATAGTTCTTAGCTCTCAAGACCTCCCCACGCGGAAGATCACGAAGATCCTGAGTTGCCTTCTCACTGAGCACATAAAGGTTCGTGTTTTGAAACACGTTAGCACTCGGATTCAACGATGATCCAGAAGCTCAAGGTGAACGGGTTGGTTTGTCTGCACATCACTGTTGCTGTGTATTCCGGTGGACGGAGGGCGGGAGTTGTCTTTCCTTACAACCTGAAACAGTACAACATTCATTACCACTCACGCAGTGATAGATATAAATGTACCTAATTTGTTGGTATTAACAACTCACTGAATTGGTATGAGTTTACTAAAACTCATATACATCAATTAGGCTTGTTGCAAAATGGAACAATTTATTTTAAGTGAAAGTGCAAAATAAAATGTCTTGTCAATACCTTTTATTATATTCAATAGAGAATCAGTGCTACAAAATGGAGCGTCACGTCGACAACAAAGAGCATTTCCAACACCTTCCGCTGCTCAAGCATTTTCTGTTTTATAACTTTTGTACTTGGATTATACGCAAAAAGCAGAAGGGATTGAAAATATTCTTGACAGCCTGCTTTATTTACCCCAAAATAAGAAGCACTGTAAAACCATACAAAAACTACATAACCACTGTTTTGTACAGCACATATTTATTAATCGAAAACATTAAACGCATAAGCAAACGATTTTATTTTGCACAATTACTTAAAAAACGCCAGTACTAATGGACCAACCCTTGAAACTCAGATCCATGAATTAGACTTATTGCAAAGTAGTCATTAAATAATACTGCATCTGTAGTACCTATAATCTAGAACGAAGAAAAATTAACCTTCAAATCATAAATACAATAGCATCCACCTTAAGCAAACATGGAATTAAAAGACGGATTTTTCTAGGATATGTTTATAAAAATAATTAGCTTCCCAATAATACCTCAAACGTGTAACGGCCGAAGCTAAGAAAAGAAACAAAACTTTAGAAAAAGGAAAATGTTACTAAAGCAATCTCAGAATTTCTGATGTTCTGTTGTTGCAACAACTGTCTGATACGAGTAGTAGTCAGACTTCGTTAAGAACAACTGGTTCAAGTATCAGTTATGGTAGATTATTTGAGGGGATATTAAATTGCCATATCATTGTTAAATTCCTGCAGTTTGCGGTTAATTTACTTCTGAAATAATCAAAAAGTAACAAATACAGATTTACACATCTTCTGAATTTATTTCATCGATGTTCATCGGTTGACTATTTAATTTTGAGAAACATAGTATACACGATAAACAGGAATATTTTTTCTCCCAAGTAGTAGCCTAAATCAATGATCGTATCGTAGCCTTTTGCCTTTGGGACATTTTCCCTATCGGCATTGTACTCCAGTACAATGTTGGTTTTTCTTTAGGTTACGTACGTTAGGTCTTTCTCTCTCTCTCTCTCTCTCTCTCTCTCTCTCTCTCTCTCTCTCTCTCTCTCTCTCTCTCTCTCTCTCTCTCTCTCTCACACACCACCTCTAGACTGTGGAAATATAGGAAATATTCTTAATTAGAGAAAAATTCTCGCCAACTAGGAATCAAACTCGTGACCCCTCGGAAATGCGTGTAGTGCATACGGCACCGCAGGCGGTGACACTGATGATACATGAGATGAAGATGGAGCACCGGTGGAATGAGATGGTGGGGGAAACCGGAGGTCCCGGAGAAAACCCACCCCAGCGCCGTGTTATCCACCACAAGTCTCACTTTGCGGTCACTTGGGATCGAACCCAGGCCACCTTGGTGAGAGCCAAGCGGTCTAACCACTGAGCCTCGGCGCGGCCTGTGTCCCCTCGGAGAGCAGGTGGGTGCTCTAACTACTGAGCTGTGAGGCCACTCAGAAATATCGTATTCCTTATTTTGAGGTTTGCCTCAAAGCTGAGAATTACTCAAAAAAAACACAAAGATGCAGGACTTTCTAATATATTGCACAAATATTAATTTATGTAATATAGCCAAGTGCCAAGAAATATTAACATACCAGAAAAATTACTTCTTAAGTATATTACTGATGTAGCAGTGGGTTACAAAATTGCTTTAATTCTGGGTACTTCATAGCTGGTTTGTAAGATTAGGTATTGTAAGACAACTGTTTTATAAATCATTATTTGTTGTTGGCATTGTCTATACCTATAAACTTTCTCTTTTAATTTTAGGTTTATACTACTACACCATTTAGAAACCCGTCAACTATTTGCTGTTCATACCGAATGAACTGAGAAGTGGTTCAATCAGCGCAGCTAGCACAAACAGTTCCTTTCCGAAGTGCCGTATAGCACCACGAAAACAGTTGTCAATATTATTTGTATGACGATTTTTTCCCTTGCAATGTATTAACCTACTATTATGTGTATATATATACATATGTATATACATACTATCTCTGTAACGAAGAAAATTACTCTATTCAGTTATTCTCAAGGAATAGCTAGCTATGGGTGCTATCCTGTCTGAGCCAAATGCTGTCAGAGATACGCAGCTTGATTAACATAATAGCCAGAAGATATCCACCCCTATTTCTCTCTCTCTCTCTCTCTCTCTCTCTCTCTCTCTCTCTCTCTCTCTCTCTCTCTCTCTCTCTCTCTCTCTCTCTCTCTCTCTCTCTCTCTCTCTCTCTCTCTCTCTCTCTCTCTTCCTCAAGTACAGGAACTCACCATGAACATATTTAGAAACTCTTTTAATAACCATAATGTTTATTATTATTATTATTATTATTATTATTATTATTATTATTATTATTATTATTATTATTATTATTATTATTATTGTAATTTACGTCCTCCAACGTTAAGTCACATCGGATGATGAATGGATTGGGTGAAATGATGCTCAAATGAGCCCATGGTACATAGAGCTTACAGTTACCCGAATTCGTATTTCAGGTTAAGGGAAATCCTGACGGAGATTCGAACCCGGGACCTCTTGAACGTGAGGCAGACACGTTACCACATAGCTACCGCGGCGGGCTAGTAACCATAATACACTGATACGCTTTAATGGGTTTGTACAGTAATTGCTTATAGAATAAGTAAATAACGGTTTCGTGAGGTGAAACACAACTTTTTTTACACATTTGATCACTCGTAGTCCGTGATGCCAGAATAATCAAGAAGTTCCCTGTAAGATGCAACTGCTCGAGCATACTGCAGTTTGGGAACCGTCCGATGTTCATGCTTCAATAAGAGCACAACTGAGACATGAATTGCTGTTGCAATGCCTGCTTTTATATAGCCAACAATATTTAACGAATCAGTAAATACGTACTGCAAGCAACCCTGAGTATAGTGATCCCTGGAAAACAGGCAGCATGTATTAAGTTTGTACATGTCTTGATCAAAAAGTGATCTGCATGATGTGGAGTACAAATTGGTTAACGCGTCTGCGCCTTTGCCTTAACGCTGTAATTGTGTTAAGAATGGAACGAACAAGAGGGTCCAGTCCAGCCATGAACGGGGTAAAGGAAATTACCCCTTAGGACAGGGATCAAAGGATTTGCTTGTAAACGGCGAGAAGAATCAATAGTGACCTGAGATGGCATGTAAGGCCAGTTGGAAACTCTCTGCACTTTGAGAAAACAGTTTCCCAAGCAGAATACTAATCACAAGTACAGTCACCTCAATCCAGAGGATCATTATGGCAGCACCAAACACTAGACTTAACTGACCATATGAGAGAAATTTACGTTCAAGTCAATTCAACGAAATACCCAAGTTCCCCTTAATTTAGCCAAACCTATTGTTTATTTGCGACATTTTAACCTCAATAAATCAAATTTGAATTAATAATCGGTTCATTTGTAGGACATCCATTTCTAATTTCTATCCATCTAAACATTTATTCATGGGAACAAGACAGTGAAATCTTTTCCGGCTAAAATATTTTGCAAACAATCATTAAGTACATGACGGCAAATTTTGAAAGTTGAAGCTTTTCCTATCGTCATAAGTCAGTAAAATTGGTTTAGGAATTCATTAAAAATAAAATTGTGTATCTCATGTGTATACTTGGTTTAGGAAGTACTCACTACTTTTGATCACATGCTAACGTCATTATACCCATCTATCTGTTAGTTAACTTGAAGTAATAAAAGAATTAACATAAGACTTAAAGCTTTCATGGCGAGCTTTATTTGTTAAAGCTTCACGGGTGATCAACCGTGCCAAAGAAATTAGAATCAAGCTTTAGGCCAATCTAAGCTCTATGGACTTTTTCAGGAACTGAATGAAAACGCTAGACGATCGTCCCCATCTTTCATCCACATGAGTAAGTCTCTATATCTCGTCCAGCGTTTTCATTCAGTTCCTGAAAAAGTCCATGGAACTTACAACCACGAATCTTCTGGTTGCCGTCCAGCCGCTCTAACCCTTGAGCTACTATGGCCAACGTGCCGACATCACCTTAAATTTTCCAATTGGTTCAAATCCCGGCCATGGCATTGAATTTTTCAGTCTGAATCTATATTTCCATACTGTAGCCTACACACGGCCAGTGTGAAAGAACAATTAATTTCAATATAATGAATATTATTGTAATGATATTTGGAAACATTTTAAGCGTGGCTTTAATTCATCACAGTACGAAGTATTATTTCATTTCCAAGCAGAAGAAGGTTGGATTTCGCAGTTCTTATTTACCCATGCTGGCCAATGAAAATCTATAAAAAGCACTATGGCATTGTTTTGAGGCCACCTTCCTGTGTGGACTAAGCATTCAAACCCGATCCAGAGTGATGGTTTTCAGGTGTGACTCCCCCAAATCAGATTGAGAGGCGTTTAGGGAATTCTTGCAGCTCGAAATTTGTACATAACAGTGACGCTGATATGATCCTCGTAACTGGCAACGTTGTTAACAAATAGAATTTTATTTTCACCTTCTTGTAGCAAAAGAGCCGAACTCAGCTGAATAATGCAATGTCACAATATCTTATTGAGTGTCATTTCTTACATTTACTCTGATTGTTTTAATTCAAACATAAGTTTTATTTCATACAATTGTGATAGCCCTTCTAAGAATGTCAGGAATATATAAGACAGAGCCATCGTTGTTATAATTTGCTCTTTGCTTCTCTCCGTGCTCGGAGCTAGGAGAACCACTGATATGACCCACCGGAGCGCTACACGCCGAACCTTCATTTCCGGCTCTCTAGGATAAGACAACATATTTGATAACAATTGTATTTCCTACAAACATGTTATAAAACACTAATGTTCCTGGCACTTACTTGAGACTGCTCAGTGGTTCTATCATCAGACAATCTCCCTTCTGGTCCATGCCTGCTTAGAGAGACGTTTCAACGCTGAAACTACCATTTTCAGGTGAGTTGCTCTACTTATTGCATTGATGAACACTAATGGAAAAGACGTACTTTGTGCACTTCATGTTTGTTGAAATCGGCACTAAAGTAGGGGTACAGTATAAAACAAATACATTCAAATTAAGTAGTAATGATTTGTTTTGCCGCAATCATGGCAAATATGTTTCAGATTTATGTAATATAATGAAGTCACTCCAAAGATACACACATTATCCACAATATTTGTATAATTGGTTAAACTTAATTTTACTGGCAAATACGTGTACGCATATTAATATTTCTCCTTGAATAAGTAGCACCAATAAGTTGAGCACCAAGAGTGCAATTAACTCGGGTTTTTTTTTTTTTCTTTCCGTTTTCATGGCACATAACATTTTCAGAACACACGCCTTAAATTCCATTTATTTTGTATTTTGGCGTTACACTATCTTCGCTCAACACTCAGGCTGTTTCCTACATTTGTCATTAATTGAATGGGCCTACCTGAAATGTAACGTTATGCGTACAATTACGATATATTAAAATCAGAGAGGTGTAAATGGTGTACGCTGTTTGTTAATGTGCTAATTCCTAATATTAATATTGTGATTATTATCGTAATCACATTGGGGTAGATTGTCATTTATCTTTAGTAGTTCGGTGTTCCGCATGTTAACTACCTCAATCCGAGTATGAAGTTAAATGGATTGCGTGATTGCTTAATGAGTATATTTCATCCTTAAACTTTATAATTTTGCATACTGTGTAGTGCGGTTATTTAATTCTATTTGTATAATCATGAATTGACGTAATGAAGGTTTTGAAGGATACCTGTTGTTTTCTCATACGCATAGTTTTCTGGTACTTTAAATAAGTAACGATAGGACAGTAGTAAGATTGATTAGAACATTCTTAGAATGAGCTATATCCTTTGAAACTCTTTAAGAGAAATATGCATGTTATTATTCGGATTCCAGCATTTTCTATTAAGGGAAATTCTATTGCTAATTTCTTGTATTTCTGAAATGTAGATCGATTATCTAAATTTATCTCGGCACACAATATTCGTGCGACTGGCCACAGCCATTACAAAGTTAATTTCTCTGTCAGGTGCAACGCCTCGCCCAGTGTAGTTCAATCTCTCGGTGCCTAAAGTTTATTTTCACACGTCCTGAGAAAGCAAACAAGTGAATTATTGCCCTCCGTATGTGACGTTTATGGATTTACCTGGAGCCACTGTCATTTCCGGGTGGCTAATACGTTTCCGAATGTAATAAAGGAAAACGAAAAGAAAGTGAAGGAAGAGAAAAGAAGAAAGCGCACGCACGTACGTACATTAACGACAGAACAAAAATATCGTATACAATCGACTGCATCATTTTATCAAAGTCCAGAAAGTTAATTTCCTATCCGTCTTCCACTGACCCCAGGACTACTGTAAAAGTTATTATTTTTTGATGGGGTGGTTATTTTCCGCGATCATGATTGATGGCTTCGGTCGAGTGGGGTCGCCTTTCTCACAAGACCCAGATATAAATCATTGGAGGCGCATGCGCATTGGGCGCTACTGCCTGAGTCGCCACAGCTTGACCACAAATCAATGTGTCACATGACTCATACGTCACATTGCAAACCTCTGCTCCTCACGTGCCCTGAGCATGTAGTAACAACTGAGTAAAATATATTCAGAAGTTCCTCAACTGTGTAATGAACGGCGAAACAGATGCCTCGTTTAATTACCGAGAGTCGAAGGGGATGTCACTCGGTTGTTGTTGTGACGTCCTTACATTCGAACCCATTCCACCTCAAAAACGAAATCAGCCATGCGGGAAAGCAATTTCGTTTCTGTTGCTCAAATGTGGCCGATGATTAATTTGATTTTCATGAAATCGATCTCCAGCTGTAATGTTACTCCAGAGATCTGCTTTTGCCGTGATACAGGGGTCACTCGTGATAAACTCATGTAGACGGGACTGCATCCCCAAAAATGCTTCATGTAGTCAGTAATCCTTGTGATCAAATTATCACATGCAGAATATTAACGCTTAACGACTGTTGTACTCTGAGCAAAAGGGCTTTAATGTATAGGAATGCAAACTAACAAAAGGACTCTTTTAATTATATAAGACGTGTGTAGCAAGCATTTAACACAGAAACTCGCTTATTTTCCCAAAATTTCCCTTAAATAAAACATAAGCTATTTCTGTTAGTAACAGTTTTCGTTTGAAGCCATGACTTCTGCAAATCTTGACGTTTTCCAAATATTTTCATAATACTGGAGAAATACCGAGGTTAAGATATCATGTTAACGCTGCTCCTTACGGCAAAGATATATTCAGGATTTAGCTATTCTCACTACAGAAATAAATTAGACAATAGAAAAATTGTTGCATTACAAAATGTAAGGAACTAGAGGCATGCTATCAAATCAAAGACTTACAAAATGTTCAATAGGATAATTCCCGAGAAACGGTTGTATTTGTTCATCATCTTGCGGCTCGACTCAGTTACACTGGGCCAGAATATTCACTGAAGTGTAGTAACATATTTATTTACTTATGTATATCATGTCAAATGACCGTGCGTTGAGATATACGGGCTAAAAGGTTACATTTCTCCAAAATGTCATTCTCCCCATTAATGGGTCGGTTGTTAATACACCCTCAGCTCGCATATAGTACCAAGTCCTTGCCAAAATACTATTATGTGATAGTAGAACTACTATCTCCTAGGCCTACTACATCATATATGTAATTAGACTTAGATCTGTTTAAGTCTAGTTCAACTCGTATTTGTATTTAAACGCCGGGACCTCATTTCACGATTACAACGCAACATTAATTGAGTCGCAAAATGGAAAGCCAAATCTTAAAGTCTGAAAACAGATATTTTTTAAATCCATTAAGAACATATCTGTGAACATTCAGGCCATAGCTTATTTTGATTGTAATACTAAATTCAAAGTGCACCAAGTAACGGTAGACTGTCTCTGAAGATTTAAGGCCCTACATCTTTGTCCAGTAACTTACATGGGCGGGCTGGGACTGTACCAGGCTTCTGGGACTTCCTCCTTCTCCCTCCATCATCGTCATCTAAATGTTTCCTCGCCTGCCTCCCTCCACCTTTCCTACAAAAGGCTTTCTCATAAAGGCGAGGGTAATTGGGGCGAGTAATGAATAAATGAGTGGGTAAATTGTGGGAGGGGGTCACGCTGACCACTCTGTGTATCCTTGTGGGACCCTCAAGGGTTTCTCAGACACAGCACACTCCCTGAGCTAGTGCATGCATGTAAAGTACAGTCTCGTTCCTTACTTTCATTTTCATACGCTATTATGCATTTAACTAACCAACAATTTCTTCTCTCAAAATCCAACCATAATCCTTCCATGCAGAATAGAATTTAAATGCTAGTATTTCCGTATCTACCACGTTTAAGTGTGTTTACACATTTTAGATGAAAAAAAAAAAGTTCACAAAGGTTTCTTGTAAATTCCGATAATTTTGGTTACGGAAGCACTTATCTAACAACTGGTAATGTTAATGCTAAGAAACCAAGTGGAGTCTAGCCTCGTAACTTTACTGTCTATTTTGCTATTCTGGGAGGAAAGTAAATGTCAAACGTTCTTATTGAGGAGACGATTTCTAAGTTTATAAATCATATCAAAATAAAAATTACCAAGTAAATTTTGCCTTGGCTCCATTTTAAAGAGCTCATGTTTGTCCTGATGCACTGAGTTGCTCGACGCCACTTTCTTCAGGTGACTGGGAGAACCTAGAAACAAGCGATGTAAGCCAAAGCTTAGTGGTTTAAATAAATCTCTGTGAAAGTAAAACTGAGAAAATAAACGCCTTGATCAACTTGGCTACTCTTCGGAAAAGAACTAAGGACAACTCAAGATGTATTGCAGAACAAAACTTGCAGAGTTACAGAGTAATCTTTAGAGAAACAGCAAGTTTAAAAGGGTACTATTTCTTTAATAAAATGCGTCGTTCATATGCTGTCTCTATTCACTTCTCCAATATGTAATTTTTTATGACAAAAGTATCTCTACTTTTCTTATATTAACTCTTTGAATTTTATTTTCAAAAATGCATTCTTTCTCTGTTGATTTTAATGGATAAACAAAGCTGGTACTGAGCCCTTTTATTGCAAAAGGTTTAACCGTTCACAGTGGAAACTGCCGAGTCAACAGTTGGTTACAAACGCACATTCAAGGATTCACGATGTAGTGTTCAATGGAGTATCTTTCTGATTTGTGGATCTGAGGACCTGAGTGTCGATACATAAGACAAAGGATAATATTGAGGACAGAAAGGCTGTTCGTGGGAAACAGGCTGTGCTGCGAAACGCAAACAAAACACTGCTAGTATCCGTATGGAAAACGGCCGGGAAACTCTCGCCGGATCTCCAACAATTCCCAGAGAACAGGAATTAACTGCCCTCTCTCCGTAGCAATGTTACAATGTAGCGGGGAAACTTGGCCATGCCATGATGAATGATAATTAGCGGAAGGAAAAGGGAGAGAGAGAGAGAGAGAGAGATGCAAAACTGTTGTGTACAGTCGAGTTATTGCTCTCTGCCCCAAACACTTGCTGATAAGGTCCCGTTAACGCTCTGTATACATGCTGCAATATGCCGAATATGTTTGCTGTGTCCGTCGTGGATATGGTATACTACTATCGGTCATGCAAATACAGCCAGTTCTCATTTTAGAGCTGCAAAACTTGTGTGTTACCAAGGTGCACTGAAGTCACCTTAAGCATTGCAGCTGCGCTTTTAACACATCCCACCGTCTGTCACCAACATGTACACCTGTGACGTTTGAAACTGTAGGACTGGCATCTTCACTACATACTGCATTTCAATTATCCAAAACACGTAGTATTCAGAACTAAAATACAATGGTCTGAAACCAGTTGTAACGGTTGTTTTGGTTTAGACCCCGAGAATTGAAAAATGTTTAAATATCTATGTGGTTTAAAAATAGATATGGACATGTTGAAATGAATAAGAAAGGAAATTGTTAAAATTCAGCAGGTCATTAGATGACGCAACATGTAAGTGATATGATGTAAATGTTTAATGATTGGTAGTTTTAAAAAATATGATTATGTAATGTGTGACGTGGACCAATAAAAATTAAGCTTGATTGGTAGTGATGGCAACTAGAGAAGGAAAAATCAATAATCTTAGTAAAACAGGTGGGAAAGAAGGCGTCTTTTGATGGCGAAACATTATGGTAAACAGACGTAAATTCAGTACCGCGAAGAAATATTGTACAAAAATTAATATGGTTTTCTGTTAATTGTAATCAAGGTATACAGTGTTATTGTCAAGTTTCATACTAAAAATTATATAAATAATGCAAATTAAATTGAACATCTTGACCTTTTTAAAGTAAAAAGAATTTATTGGTTTCGAAGTTTATTCAGAAAAGTTATCCTTTCACTCGCAGTCACGTCTGGAAAATAAAGAGTTCTCATAGCTAAGATTGAAGCAGATCCAGAGATTTTTTTATATACATCGATACATCTGAGTGCCAGATCTGAACCAAAGATTCAGATCGGGAAGAAGTAGCAGCTCGTGGCTTCATTGTCTTCCCGGGGGGCTGAATACAACCCACAATCTCAGCCTCAACGCGGGACGATATCAGGTGAGAGTAATCCCGTTCTACATGATCGCCGCAGACTTCGATAACACCATCATCTCATCAGCGCCATAATCTCGCTTCACAATGTAATATTTAAGTTAAGAAATCATTACAAAATGTTATACTAAAATAACGAGTATCGCCCCTGAAATGATCCACCCAAGCTTCTCTAATTCATGATCGTTATCCAAAAATAAGATAACAAGGATATTTTGGGGTGAAGCTAGTAGAGAAAATAGTAAACTATATATTACTTGTCCACGTTTTCAATTTTTTATCCACATTTGGCATTCCCTAATTAAAACTTGTATATATTTATTCCAATGTACAAATCTTTTGAAAATAAATGTTAAGTCACTTTCCGTATTCACTTGCATTTTGTAAGGTTTGAAAAATTGACTAAAGTGCCTTAATACATGTTTTAGATATTGCATTTAAACCAGTTTAGATTTCGAAGTGACCCTAGCTTCCAGAATTCTAAATCTGAATTTAAACATTGTGAGTAATTTCAAATGTGAAAATAAATATTTGGACATTTTATGTGCCATTAAAGCTTCATATGCATAATACGTTAGAATTAACAAAATTTAATGATAAGTGTATTGGTTCATAGCCACTATTCTTTTTAAAGTAAAATTGTTATTCCACCAATCTTATATCAATAAAAGAATCTAGAAATCTAGTTATTACATTTTTTTGATATCAATTATGTTTTAAATTACAGCGAATAACCTGTTAAGCACTCCTTTCGGAATAAATTTTGTATAATATTGTAAAATTTGAAAACTTAGAGATAGACGAAAATGCAATTGACAAAGAATGTACATCTCTTTAAAGCACACAACTTATTTCAAATAATTTCATAGCATAGGTCCTATTCGATATATTCGTTATAATGACTCAAATTTTGATATGTTGTGTTGTTTTTAGAGTGTAGTGGGCCAGTTTTTATGATTTATGATTTTTACTTTTATGTTTACTAGTAAAACTCTGCAAAATGCTTTCGGAACAAGGAGGCGTCACAGGTCACTGAAAAGTCAAGACATACATTGTATGTTTTTTCTTTTAATTTAGAAAATAAAAGAGCAACATGTTCGCTTTGAAGGGTTATTTAGATGGAGAGAGATTTGCTTGCTAACCTGAATGTCACACAGTATATGTACATATGAGTGGAATTTTTCCCTTCTGAAAACTGCTTATCTTTTGAGGCGGGGGTATTAGTACTCCTCAAAGCGTATACTTTTCGAATTATCACAGGCTAATCACAAAAAACTCAAATATGAATTTTATGTCTTATACAGATATCTTAATTATGTATGGTTTCGGTGTTTTCATCAAAGTCAAAATGTTATGCCCATTACATTCATATACACCAATGATCTATTTGCCTGTACTACTATGAAAAATGTCCCAGTGGTTTGCCAGTTGCTCTTATTACATTTAAAGATTGTGTAAATTTCCATAATTTAAAGATTTACGTTCAGTGTACTCGTGATATGTTCAAACTCTCCACACCGCTTGTAAAACCACTTCTTCAGAAAGCGGATGTTATTATTCAGTATGCTGCAGGCGAACACGGATTCGCTACAATTACAAGCGAGTCTCACTACCGGTCAGCGTTTATTATTTTTTAAACCTCCTTTTTCGCTGCATTTGTTATTATTAATCGCTTAATTCCGGAGAGCGCTTTCGTTTTTGCCAGCTCAGAAAATTAAATTCAGCAGGATATTAGCTAATTGGTAGCTATGGCACAGCTATCAAGAAACATCTGGTTTTCAGTTGGGCAAATTTAATATTAACACGAAGTTGGCAATAGTGTGAAGACATTTAATCCAACGGGGTGCAAAAGTCTGCTTCCAACAATCAGCCCTCTCGTGTATACACGCGCTCTCGTAAACAGGGCTATTTTTATTTGCTTTTTCCTCTCTCTTCCTTTCCCATCACTCTAACGCTCACAAACAAAACACACACGCCGGCGCTAAACGGAAAAGCAACGCCCCCTAAAAGTGTGGACAACAGTACCAGCTAAACCAATTAGGACATTATTTAGGTTCGCAATAGCCTGCTGTCCTGCCACTCACCCCCTCTCGTCGGCAAAAACAACACATCAGTTCTCTACTATCCTGCCCGCAAAAAAAGGCTTACATTCTTTTTATTCTCCATCCCCCTACCAAAAATGGACTAATTTCAATCAGATATGCATTGATTGCTGAGCGTTGCAATCGATATTTAGTTTAATTACCGATCAAGCCACGGTCGTAATGTATCGAGTTCTGTTAAATTGTTCTTATATACCATTGCGTAAAAGGGCCAAACATTTCCTCCATGACTAGTATTAACAAGAGTTGCCCCGCTTTATAAATGAGCCGGCACTTGTTTCTGTTTCACAAATTAGCCGGCAGGTGGCGAGTGGAGTGCCGTTGCTGACATCTGATGGGGAATATATGAACCAGTGTCCAGACATCTCTTATCCATTACCTTCGTTAGTAAACTGCAATGCTGCAGTATATCTATATACACGATTCGGGCTGTAAGAGCCATTAGCCTCGCACAGTCAGTACTATGGCGTCCTACCACTAATGTACCTCATGCAAAATCATTAATATTGCATTATCTAGACATTAAGCTATGAAACAAACACGAAAAGATTCAGTCAAACGCATTACACCACGTTCTCTTTTCCTTCCACTACCACCGCCACAACGTAATGCATGACGGGCCAAAGAGCAAGCTATCTTTGATGGCAAATGTTTAACAGTCCATTATCAACGTTCGTCGGTCAAACGGGCAAGGATGAAATAGACTTGTCGCACTCTTTTCACCGACATCAATGGACTGCATAAATGTGTTAGTTGCGTTTCTATTTGATGTCAAGGAGCATGTGTGATGTAGATTGATTACAAGAAGCAACCGTTTTCTATAATGTATTCTAGTTAGAAATTACTTATTTGGATTAAATGCAGTTTAGAATCTAATTTTAAGGTGTAGGTAAATACACGTTCATTAAATAATCATCTTAGTACACATCTTTATTATTTACTGTCAGTTTGGAAATTATTGAATTTCTACATATAAATATATGCAACATATACCTATGCAGAATTTCCTCCGAGAATGTGAAATAGAAATTTCTCGAAGTTATATTTGGAGGTCCCCTTTATCCAAATAACACTTTTAAAAAAAGGTTCGTGTAAATAGCAGAATTTAAGTTTCGCACCATACAAGGCTGTGACATGAAAATTTTCTAGAAAATTCTTCCACTTTCAGCAAATTTTACATGGAAATGTTTTATAAGTTTTATTTTGTTAAGAATAACTCATTATTAAATTGCGAAACCTAAATTATTTTAATAAATACCTGAATATTCCCAGACTAGCCTGAGAAATTCTACACATTGTGAATATGTTTTATTTTTTATAATCAACCCATAATAATATTTGCACAGTTAGTTTCCACACAAGAAAAGCACAGTTTAGGACAAGTAGTCACCTTTTTGTTCCCTTAATAATTCTCAAGAAATTGCTCCATATTGATTGAAATTTGCATCAGTTAAAGCATTTTTGTAATCTTAACTTTGAGATGTAGCTTTACTAAGAGCTGCTGCATGAGTATTACATTTTGGTAGATGAAATTATATTTATTATTTAGATTCTAGAGTAAATTATTTTGAATTAGTTTAATTTCATTATTAGTCATAAGCCATTCTATTTCGTTTCCGTGATTCAAGAAAGGATTCTGAAATATATTTCAGATATTTGTCTGTTGCTTCAGTTTCCCCAATTTCCTAATATCTACAAAATATATGGAATAAAACTCATTCATTAATGCTTATTTCGAATAGTATGAATTAAATAAAAATATAAATGTTAATGATATTTTTAGCAGAAATATAAAAGTAAGCGATAATAACTAACAAAAGTGATACGAATGGACAAATAAGATTCTTCCATTCAGCGATGATGATATGTAGTTTTAAATAATAAAAAGGTTATATTTTCATTTAAAAATCACATCTTTAAACAATCTATAAGCAATTCATTGGCTATTGTTAATTTATTTTTCGTCATGAAAATCGAAAATAATGTAATGGAAGCAGTCAGTTTGTAAAAAGTAATGATAAAATATTGTCATAATTGCATGTCACAAACCGAAAGGAATTGCAGGGAATATTAATAAAACTATCTCCAGCTTCGCTTATTTTTAGTTTCCCTTTTGCTTAGCTAGGTAGACATATTGCATGGAATACCACAATTCCATCGTTGATTTCACTGGAAAATGAATTAAAAATATAAAACAAAGGGTGTGTGGGTGTGTATGTGCGTCAGGGAAACAGACCACATCTTAAATGTCGAAAGTCAAATGAACACTCACTTTGAGGTCAGATTTATTTTATGCGTGTTAGATGATGATTTTCAAGAATTTATCCGAATCAAATGTTTTATCGTTTTCACGGAAACATTTTTCAGTTTTTTCAAATTTTAATTTATAGATTTTTACTGATTTTGAAATTAATGTATAACATATAGTGAACAACACATATACCTTGAATTCTTCACAATTATCGGATGAGGTGCTTTTGTTGAATCTTGTGCAGCTTGAAATATTATGGCAAACATTACTACATAACACTAGAGCACTGGTTAAAATATACAATCTTCTTCTTCTTCTTCTTCTTCTTCTTCTTCTTCTTCTTCTTCTTCTTCTTCTTCTTCTTCTTCTTCTTCTTCTTCTTCTTCTTCTTCTTCTTCTTCTTCTTCTTCTTCTTCTTCTTCTTCTTCTTCTTCTTCTTCTTCTTCTTCTTCTTCTTCTTCTTCTTCTTCTTCTTCTTCTTCTTCTTCTTCTTCTTCTTCTTCTTCTTCTTCTTCTTCTTCTTCTTCTTCTTCTTCTTCTTCTTCTTCTTCTTCTTCTTCTTCTTCTTCTTCTTCTTCTTCTTCTTCTTCTTCTTCTTCTTCTTCTTCTTCTTCTTCTTCTTCTTCTTCTTCTTCTTCTTCTTCTTCTTCTTCTTCTTCTTCTTCTTCTTCTTCTTCTTCTTCTTCTTCTTCTTCTTCTTCTTCTTCTTCTTCTTCTTCTTCTTCTTCTTCTTCTTCTTCTTCTTCTTCTTCTTCTTCTTCTTCTTCTTCTTCTTCTTCTTCTTCTTCTTCTTCTTCTTCTTCTTCTTCTTCTTCTTCTTCTTCTTCTTCTTCTTCTTCTTCTTCACTTCATGGCATAGGCAATCAAGTGCCTGTTCCGCCTTCGAAGTCCTCCAGCCATCGTTTCCTGGGTCTGTCCACCTATCTCCTACCTTTAGGATGATACTGTAATATTTGTTTTGTAAGTCTATTATCTGGCATTCTTTCAACATGTTCCTTCCATTTTTGTTTGAGATCTTTTAACCTATCATTCATACTAAAAATGTCCAGCTCTTCTCTTATATTTTCATTTCTTATTAAGTCCCTCTTCGTGCATCCTTTCACACTTCTCAAGAATTTCATTTCTGAAGTCTGTATTTTACTCTGTTGCTTTTTAGTTAACGTCCAAGTCTCACTTCCGTACAGCCATAACTTTGTAGAACTTTAATTTTGTTTCTTTACGCATTTTGTTTCTAAATGTTTTATTTATTGTTCCACACACTCTTTGAAATTTGCATATTTTATTGTAGACATCATATTGCTTGTCATAACTAACATCAGTTCCCAAGTAGTTAAAATGACTTACCTGTTCAACGCAACGATTATTTATAACTATTTTTGTTCTAATTGACTCTTTCCCAATGAATGTCATTACCTTTGATTTTATAAAAGAAATTTGCATATTATATTGCTTACAAAGTTCACTAAGTTTAAAAATAGATTTTTGCAGGGCAGACTCGCTATTTTGTATAATAACTAAGTCGTCAGCAAACAATAAAATATTTAAAAAGTTTTTATTTGAAATTTTAAAACCTACATTCATTAGCTGCTTCCATTTGCACACTAGGTCATCAATATAAATACTAAAAAGTGTAGGTGATAAAGTACACCCATGTCTGACACCCTGATTAGTAAGAAGTTTTTAGAAATTTTACCATTGTTCCTCACATTTTTTTTTTTTTTTTTTTTTTTTTTTGTTTTTTTTTTTTTTTTTTTTGTTTGGAAGTAGAAGCATTGTATCCTTTTTACAAATTGCTGTGGGTATCTTCGTTCTTCCAATATTTGCCACATTTTGCATCAGTTTACTCTATCGAAGGTTTTTTTCAAAGTCAACAAATGCCATATGCGTTTCTTTATTAAACTCCCTATGTTTTTCAATTAGTTGTTTAACAATAAAAATGTTATCTACACAGGATCTGCCTCTTCTAAATCCACGTTGTTCTTCCGAGAGAAGACATTCAGCTATATTCTGCAACCTTTTGTTTATTATTTTAGCAAATATTTTATAGGCCGTATCCAGTTAACACATTCCTCTGTAATTGCTACAGTCATTTCGTTTCCTTCTCTTAAAGATAGAGATGGTTTGGGCTATAAGCCAATCTTCTGGGATACATTGTTTCTTCCAGCACATATTATAGAAATGTAGCAGTCGGAGCTTTAGCAATAACCCCCCATATTTAAGTAACTCTGCGTTTAATCCATCTTGGTCCGTATGTCCTTAGCTGAGGTATTGCTCGTTTTATGCCTTTATATTTTTTGTTCTTATCTATTTTGGTTTAGTATCTACGTGAAATATTAGAAGGCCAATCCTTTCAAATGCGCCTTTGTCTTGTGACCGGACATTTTTAGCTTACCATAGAACAATATATTTTCGACAAAAAGTAATAACAGTTTCATTTGTGGTTAACCAAGGACTAAGTGTGCATGTTAATCTCTGCCAGTTATATGTGGAGTAAATGCCATATGGAAGACCGTTATCATATGACGTTGTACACAGATTATTGGCAATGTTTATTATATAATTGCGTGCAGTGAATTTTTATCCTGGTCTGGAAAATGCATGCATCATAAAATACACTTCATGAATATGTATCAAAAACATTTTATAGCAGGGAGCAGAGCTTTTGTAATCTTAAAATTAAAAATTCATTTATTTTCTCAATCACAAATCATTAAACGCGTATCTCAGTGCAAAAGCAGTTTAATACATAATATACAATGAAGCAAGAGTTTCAGCCCTTTTTAATTTGCAAACGTGTCAGAGAGCACAATGTATATATTTCTCATTCTTACTTTCCATTCCATGAGATTTTTCTACTTTATGTATCATGATATTGAATATCATTAAAGAAAGGTATTGCGTCAAGCAAGGGTAAACCCGAAACATGCTTTTTTTTCTGGGAAAATAGGTACAATGTACTAAATACTTAACAAAGCTGCAGAAATTCTAATTTTCTTTTATTTGCACTCTTATATGTTTATTTTTAAGTGAAAGGAATGCACAGTGTTAACTTTAGCGCCACATATTCTTAAATTTGCAACATTCATGTTTAAGTTTCTAAACCAAAATTATTTACTTGACATTTTTCGAACAACTTTAAACGACAAGAAGTGACAAAATTATAATTTACAGTTTTTTTCTATCCCTTCTTATTACACCCTTCGCTTCAATAAAAGTTATATAATTCAAAGACTTCAAGTAAATGAATTCCCATAAACTAATACTGAAGAAACTCATAGACTGAGAATGACACGTTTCTTTTATTAAATAATAGTAATAAAAAAAAGTGACGCGCCACACTGCTCATATATTTGCGAGCAGTCATTCTTTCGTATATTTAAGTTTTGATAGTCATATAATAATTTTAAACTAAAGTGACAAAATACGTAACACATGATCAGCAAAATTTGCATATTAAATTGCACCTATTCAACGTTTTTTGCGTGCAGATCTTGATTGCAATATTCTTCTGTGAGGTATTGGGTATAAAACCAGCAATGATGAATGATATGCAATGCCTCAATATGACAAAACTTATTTATTTTATTATTCACATATAGGTGAGAACTGCGCAGATTAATATTTTGGCGATGTGACTTGTATGACATTCACAAATTATAATTACATTTGATGGAAGGTTTCTCAGTTTAAGCTCAGTAAGAATATGGTTTTCTGACATGATCACATTCGAAACGGATAATATGAAGATATGAGTCTGAAAAATTGAAGAAAAGCAGTTTGAGAGATCAAGCTTAAGAATTTCAACTAAACACTCAAACATAAATAATAGTCTAACGTGAAGGTTCTTATAGGTTTGTATTTACCAGCAGGACCAAACAAGTAAGGGCAAGAACGCAATCTGAGTCACGTGTTACTCTAATGCCATAAAGCGGGTCAATATATTGACTAATTACCAGCGAATTTAAAACTATTTTTTTTCTTGCCTGTTCTTTATTAAGATATGTATTGGGATTATATCCACGACCTGTTCAAAGCGCTTCCAGAACCTCGTTCCTTCTAGGTGCCATAAGGCGCTGGAAGGCTTGAGGTGCGTGGCAAAAGCAAGGTGTTCTGGTTTCCCTTGTCTTACGAAGAAAATAATTATTCGGACAGAAAGAAAATGTAGCAATAGATGTAATCTGTCCACAGATAGCATTTACAGCTCGGGTGTTCTTTAAACTTTCATAGATGTTGGATTTATACAGCTAACATCTGTATTATGTTAGCTTTTAAAGCTTTGTCATTACAGATAAAACACCAGAATAAGTTTTTTATTTAATACAGGATCATCAGCTTCGATGTCCTTTTTACGGTTAAAATTCGCTAACTTGCATGCAAAAATAGCCAGGCAGAGAGCAAAACAAAATACAAGCATGAATTGCTTTGGCTCATTTGAAATAAAGTGAAACATATCGAGAGTGAAACCTCACATGCTTATATATATCAACTTCAACATTTCCTTGATAGAAAAATAAGGAGTTTTCATTGTATCCAATATTAAGATTCATACCGCACGTTTTAAAGAGAAAAATCACAACTTTATAACAGTGAAAGCCGAAATACATGTTTATTTTAGATACTTTACCGAAAAGATCCCAAAAGAATGAGAAAGCTACTTTGTGCAAGTTCATATTTCTATTATAATTTAAATACAAATTTTAAACTTTACAGATGCAGAACATATTGTGACTTTGTGGGTTCGTGAAATGAACTCAATATACAGAGAGATCCATATAAACGTAAACCATTTCAACAGGTCATAACTTTTGAACCAATAATAGGACACACGTGCAACTTTGGGAGAATATAATACACAATTGGGAGATTACATTACGCTATTTACATCTCAGAGAAAATGTTGGAAGTGATCTCCACCAGCATCTATGTACCGTTGATCCCATTTTCTTTTATACGGCTGTAGACACTGAAGTTTATATGGGTATCTTCAATACATTTGTGGAGCAGCTGGATGATATCGAATCGAGAGAAGGTTGTTTCCAGCAAGATGGAGCAACGTGCCATACATCTAATGATACCATGGTACTTGTTTGTGAACTGTAACCAGTTTCTTTGATAATCGAATAATTTCAAAAGGTCTGTGGCCCCCCGATCCCCTGACCTAACCTCACCGGATTTTTTTCTTGTGGGGGTATCTAAAAAATTGAGTGTGCAGGAACAGGCCACGGACAATTGATGTGCTCAAGGAATCCATTCAAACCGAAAGAATTAGCAATGGCGAGGATGCTCTTTGTAAAACTTCAGAGAATATGGTGAGACCAGCATGTATAGATGCTGGTAGAGGACACATTCAACATTTTCGCTGAGATGTAGAGTAATGTAATTTTTCAATTATGTATTATATTCTCCCAAAGTTGCACGTGTGTCCTATTATTGGTTCAAAAGTTATGAGCTATTGAAATGCCTGCCCGCCTCAGTAGCGTGGTGGTAGAGTATCTGCCTCACGTTCAAATGGTCCCGAGTTCGAATATAGGTCAGGGTGAGTTAGCTGGATAAGGTTTTTTCCGGGGTTTTCCCTTACCCTGAAAGACGAATGTCAGGTAACTCTAAGCTCTATGGACCCTGGACTCATTTGAGCATCGTTCCAGCCATTCCATTCATCGTCCAATATGACTTAACGTTGGAAGACGTAAAATTACCACAAAACAAATTGAAATGCTTCAGGTTTACCTATATGGATCTCACTATAGACGTGTTAAGTAGAGGTCAAGCGACTTGGATTCCACAACTTACATTTCGATGCCTCTGATGTATTAAGGTGCTACTTCTATTCAGACACGAAAAGAAACGAAGATTCAGCAGAAAAGAGCTCTGGTATTTAATCTAGCACTCAATTAGGTATCCCAGCCGATGACGTAACGGTTCCTCGCGTGAGTCGCCCCACTTTGTCGCTCAGGTCGCGTGCCACACGATACTCATGTCGCCCCGAGTTTGTCCCCGCTGCATTATTCACCTCGACGACCCCTTCTGTCGACATCGCGGGTCTACTCCTGTCCTTACAACTCCGTGAAACTATAAACCTGTAGCGAATCACGAAGCAACGAGCACATGTCCTATTTCAAAAATGGAGCAAATGTTGCACTATGATATGTAAACTTGTGGAGAAACGCCGAAGCGTTTAAAAGTCAAGTGGAGTTCTGAGCTAGAGGAATGAAGATGACACTTTTTCACCTAAGTCGTTGTATGGAAACGGAACAAGTTAATGAAAGGTCATCGTCAAGCGTTTCATTCAACCACAAAGTTAAACATTATAGTTAAGGGCAGATCAGTCAATAGTGTTATTCAAAACATATAGAATTCGCTAAGGATCTCCTTCAGAAAGGTAAACACAACGAATAAACAATAAGTCAATTGGAACTAGCAGATACTGTTCGCACTATTCTCTCTTCCCTCCCCCCCCCCTTCTTTTTCTTTACGTTCTTCAAAGTGCTTCTCTTATTCTTTCCTCATCAAATGTGCATAAGTATCCGCCCAGATTCATCAATGTTAAAATTTTCATGGAACGTAGTTATACGGTACCCCTGTAAGTTCTGCCGTCTTTTATAGCTGAAATTGAAAAATAAATTACGATATTGTTCTAAAATATATTTCCTACTTTCGTGTTATTAGAATACCTTCCGCCAGAGCAGTATCATATAAGGAAATAGAATCTTTCTTCGCAAATTCTATGATTATCGAGCTTGTTTCAGATGATAGCACATCATATCAGGCCCACCGATTTTTACAAGAAATGCTTGCATCCTGGCCAGCTCTCTTCCTTTCTATTTATAGTCTCTCTCTCTCTCTCTCTCTCTCTCTCTCTCTCTCTCTCTCTCTCTCTCTCTCTCTCCTCTCTCTCTCTCTCTCTCTCTCTCTCTCTCTCTCTCTCAGTGTTAGTTGATGAACCGAAAATGTGTAAACCCAGTAGAAATATGCGTAGAGGTGTTGAGAGTGGTTGTCGAAAATAATATTCACTGCAGTGTGGGTCATTATCTATCTGATCCCACATTGCAGGCTTATATTTTCTTACTGATAGCACCTCTGATAAAATTCCAACAAATTCAAATTACTCACTACTCTGTTCTTTAAAAATAGTTAAGTTTTATGTTTTGTATCTTTGTTCCGTAGTCCAGTTTTTACATATCTTCAGCCTGAGAAGTTCATTTTAAAACCCAAGTGACCTTATCAAGCCAAGCTTTGATATTATAGATCTACAAAGAAGCGTTTCCATATACGAAACTCAAGATTTGAATGTACTCTGCAGCAAAACTGCCTTTACTGGCCCAGAACTTCCTATCAGAAAGCGCACAGCCGTTGCTGTTCATCCTGCAGGCAGAGTTCCCCTGGGAGGCAGAGGATGGAAAGAAAATAAGATGACGTAGGAATTAGGGAGATGTGAGGGTGACGTGATGCATCCTTGAGGAACACGCGTCCTCCCATCCCTGCACGTGACAATGTCTCGTCAATATTTTGGGGACTACTAACCATCAATGTCTCCGGGCTTGCAACTCCCGGATACCCATTTCCACTAAATTTATCGAGAAGGGT
>CM060947.1:148215895-148264514 GCA_030765055.1 Mantis religiosa
ATCCCGAGTTATCTGGAAATACCCTATTAAGCACTGTTCATTCGGAAGCAATTTAATTTAATATGATAAAGAAAACTGATGTTGAAAAGCAGATTTTTTAAAAGTACAATTCATTGTAACTGATTGGAATTCTTCAATAATTTTGTCACGTTTTTATCTACTGTTATATTCTGTTGTTTCTCATGAGTATGGAATATCAAAGCTAGTAAATGTGACCCACTTTTAAACATTCGAATATCACTTCGTCTTATGTATTACTCTTATACCTACAAAGAAATATATAATGGAACCATTTTTGCAAACTTGCATCTTGATTAACACGAAGTAAGACTCGTTGTAAGAACAGCTAAACAAAAATAAGCCTTAATGGACAGAGGAAGTCATGTAAACGTAACATATACTATATTGTATTCAATCAGTTCATGGAGCTTCAAGTGGGCATTTCGATTTCACCTGACGATTCAAAATTGCGGAAAAACGAAAGCGCATACATATGGCAGAAGTACGACGTATAAAATAAAGATTTGAGTGCAAGCCAAAGAGAACACCATTTATATCGTGGTTACGAGATGTATAGAAAAGAAAAACAAAAACAATTTAGGCGAAATCCCTTACATGAAGAAACTTGTCTACTTGTGTAGGCAGAGGCAATGTGTTTTTATATCGTGGCACCTGACCTGAGTGTACAAATCATTTTGCTCTTTCATTCGTAAAATATGGGCTGCCCTACATGCTTGAAGTGCCACAACGGGCCATGAACTTGCGATATATCAGAGCTCAGCTCACAAATATGTCAACGAGCCGTGAAGAAGTTGGCAAAATCAAGTTGTGTACATTTTTCTTGCCAGGTCCGATTAGCTCACTTGCTCCCCATTTATTTAAATTAATTAAACTGGCAGGAAGAAATTCATTTTTCAAGCTACGGTCTCAGCTGCTCTTGTTTTGACGCAGATGTGCGTGCCTTCCATACCTATGCCGCGTTGAGCAGTTGATGGTTACCACACATAATCATGAACAACTTATCTCCAGTTTTGTTGCATTTTATGCTGATCTATTGAGACGTGCATTCGAAACTTGATGTTTGCTGGGAGTTTCACATGTTCTTCGTGAATCCGAGATAAATGTTATATTTTGAATAAACCTTTACCTATGAAACATATTGAAGATGCTTCTGTATCTGACGATCTATCTCGCTGATTTAATAACAACTATACAAAATTCATTGAGGTTATGATTACGATGACATTCTTCAGTAAATGAAAGTTTCTACTGATTATAAATGTCTGCTATTATTTTGTTGATGCGAAACAGTAAATAGTTACAAATCAATAAAATACTTAAAAAGAGCTTTAGTATTCAATAATACATTTTAGCTTTTGTAAACGTTTTATTTATAAACGCACAGTTTAGGAAATAAAATGCTGTGCTCTTGAGAAACGATTCTACATACAGATATGACATTTTATATTCGTCAGATAATATATTGCGAAGAAAAGATTTACCGCACCACATTATAGATCACACAGGAAGGAAGGCAGGCAAGTGTCATTGGCCATGTATAATAAAGCAGCAACTTATCATATTTTTATCTCTAATTCCTGTTCTGAACATCTTATTTCAATATGATCCGGCACTTTATCGTAGAAACTGTAGAATGTTGAGTCTACCACGTTGCAACAAAGGCCGATGCTGCAGCTGAATAACTCCTGCATGCACTATATTCCAACAATGAGCAACAATGCGAGGACTGAACGACAGAAGCGTGCAACATTAACCCATCAATCCTACACTGCACAACTGCAAAAATTAGACTATAATTAGGATTAGAATTATTACGGAGGGGATTCGGCACCGAAACCTGCGGTTTATTATACCTAAGCCCCAAGCGGGGCATTCCCCGGGAGGAAGGATGAGGCCAGAGGAAACGGAGAGCGGCATCTCAAGGAGTCACGACAGTGCTAAGACATCCGCCGACACTTCTAACCTGAAAGAGATCACTAGATGAGAATGATGTGAAATGATAATGGAGATGTAATTAACCCGGGAAATCCTTTGAAATATCCCATGGGTCAGGTAGGTTGGCCATGGAACCAAAACCAGGCCTCACCAACGCGGGCTACAGACCAAACTGCCTGAGCCATCCCGCTCGATATAGGCTATACTACTTGTAGCGTATGTATTGTGGATTATTAGTCTTGTAAACTGGCCATGGAGCAGCTATATTAAGACGAGAACGTCTTAATGGCTTACCAAACCAAAAGGTAAAACTATTTAAAGGGAAGCATGGACAGTTATACGAACGGTTATTATTAAAATGTATGACAAAGGATCACTATAGTAAATTAACCATTTCTGTGTAGTTTGCTTAATGCTCGCTTTTAATACATAAGGCTCCGCTGGCGGTGACACTGATACATGATATAAGATGGAGCCCTGTTGGAACAAGATGACGGGGAAACCGGAGATCCAGAGAAAACTCGCCCCAGCGCCGTGTTTCCCACTAAAAATCTCACTTTACGGTCCGCCTGGATCAAACACGCCTTGGTGAGAGTCAGGTGGTCTAACCACTTCAGCCACGGCGTGTTTTAACCATTCATCTAACTCATACCATATTTCTTAGAATTAAAGTCTATCACCAAGTAAAAGTCAAGAGAATAAGAAACTTCATCTCTGCTTTTTTTTTTTTTTTTTTTTTTTTTTTTGGCAAGTGCCTAGAAGTATACAAACCTGTCATGTGACGAAATATCACCAACGAATATTTTGTCATGTATGTGATAGGCAGAGCTATATATCCTATACAGTCGCATGCTCTAAAAAAATTGTATCTACATCACAAAAGCTATTAGGGAAAATAACACCTTGTGTCATGACGATAATTGTTGCGTTTAGCCGAATTTTCGACAGAGAAAATACATACTATAAGTAAGCTTTGCTTTTCATAAAAAGACTTAATTTGTAGTTCGGCATTCGGAGTACTTAAGAAATTCAGAAGTTACACGGTGAGGAAAAGTCAATAATTTAGCTAGATGAAACTTTGGTACAGAGCAACTTCAACATTAGGGTTCAGAAACTGTTACCAGAGTGGTTATCGTTGTTGGAGCTGGTGAAAATCTTCGCCAATAGATTAATAATAAATTGTTTCGCAGGTTCTGCCGCAGTACGAAGCAGTAAATTTACAAAACTGGATCTTACGAATGACTGTCATGGGCAAATATACGGTACAATTCTTAATAAGTGGCTTAAATAAGTTACAGTTTCTACTGGTAAATGCTGCAGTAAAACGTGTATTCAGGATCTCAATGTTGCACACGGTGTGCCACTGTTAGGGCTTAAGTAGCCTTATATGAACTTGAAGTCAAGTCTAGTCTAGAGTTCGCGGTATCCACCTGGAGAAAATAATGGGTAACCCTGACACTCTTTCTTTTATTAAGTGAAAATGTTGCATGTAAAACAAAGTGTTTGGTAATGCGTTTAATCTTATTTGATAGAGAATTAGGTGCTCTAGAAAATAGCGCATTTAGTTTTTTGTATGCTTATCTACTATTTCTCCAAATGACCTCGTTGTCGACGGGTCCTAAAACACCACCTCTACTGTTTCTTCTGTTCCGGTATATAAAATGGAGTGTAAAGTTGAATAAGGGGCATTTTCGACACCTCCTCGAGTACTCTCTCTAGTATCTCGATTAAACCAAACAGAAGAGTCGGAAATGCCGTTTGTTTCGATTGATACTTCAATTGACGTTAAAATAAAAACGGTATATAAGAATACAAAAACTAAGATCAATATTTGTGTTAGCACCTGATTTTCATTTCAATGTATAAAATATATCATCTAAACATTTTATTTTACGTGAAAAAGGTTCTACTTTAAAAATAAAAGGGCAGGGCTTAAAGGCCAACCCATTAAAACAGCCGTATTATGTGCGTCATGTCAGATATGATAGATAATATAATTGAAAATTTAATGACACAAATGTAGAGAAAGACAAGCCTCCGAATCTGAATTGACACATGCTAGACTTATGTAAAGACCGAACTTAATCCGTTCTATATCTCATTTTCCAGCCCTCATCCATTTATTCGGTATAATGATTGTTTCAAAGGCGTATATTATTTATTTCCTTTTATGGGGGTTTAAATAAAACTAAACTACTCTAGCTGTTACTCTCTTTTATTAAATGTGTTAAAATAAAACCATCGTTCTAATAATTTTATCTATAACCGTGGAGGAACAAGAAAAATCAACGGAATTTTCATGCAGGTGACATTTACTCCATCTTGCTGTTTATTTGATTCATAATTACAGAGCTTCCAACATATGGCTATCAAACACCGCCATCCTCGCGCGATTTAATGCTGACTTAGGGCTCTAACTGCAAGATGTACTCCAAGATTGAGGGCCCTAAGCCAGAAAACCTAGCCAAAAATAGCAAAGTGTAGCCGAGATGTATACAGATACCGACAAACTAGGATAGCAGGTAACGAATAAGTACTTCCTGTATATTCGGATAGAACGAATGTAAGGATGGCGAATAAGAACAAGAAGAAGTCAAAACCTCGTCAATCTAGGGTATTTCAATATCCCCATTGGGTTGGCACTCGTCTCTGAGCATGTGCAATAGCGAGAAGACGACGTGGCTTGTTGACATAACGTGTTGAATTTCCTATAAAAAAGTTACGTAAAACGATGGTAAGATGAGTTATAGGGCTATTCAAGGACTAACATCATCATTCATCATCATCATCAACCTCTGAACGTCTAATGAATGTCATTTTCCTTCATCACACTTCATTGGGGGCTACAGATACCGTAGTTTAACCGAAATCATGCGTTTGTTCAGTTGAATTTTCTTAAACTGCTAAAACAATAATCACATTATTTATATTGGTTTTTCTGAATAACTCTATAAGCATGTAACTTTTCAATCTGTTAGTTACTAACAACATTATCTACTCAAATTTTTACAGTAATCCTTCAAGTTAAAACAAGTATTTTCTTTTATTCATTCATTCCAAATTAAATAAGTGAAATTAGGTTTTAGCTGCTTTCGCTAAAATAAAAATATCGAGACATGTCCTTTGAAATTAAATAGCGCTAGTAAAATTAACATTGTTCCTGTATTTGAAATGATCAATAATTTTCTTACTTGTAAACAGTAATTTTCGGGCTTATGTACTTGCACAGGAATGCGAACGATTACCGAATATCTCTGCATTTCGAAGCTATTTTCTAGAAACATTTGAAATAAAACTTGTTAATTACTGGACGACGACTACCACTGGATGAGTTCTTTAGGCTGTATAACTTGGGCAATGCATCCCTAGGGGCAATCAATTGGCCACGGCTGCCGCGCGACTGCTTCATCCTCCACCTCCATATATGCACATGATCCTGGATGGAGAGTAGAGATGTGCTGATGCAATGATCAGCATTTAGATCAATGTCGCCCTTCTTCATCAAGAGAAGTACTTCACAAGTACTAATTGTAATATTACCGTAAAATCTGTAGCCGATACCGATTATCGGATATGCATATTACCTTACCTATACAGCCGCAATAATCATTCTTCTTAACCAACAATCTGGTCTGAAGAAGTGCTCTGTTATCTTTAAACGTCTCAGATGCTCCTCTAACATTACTTTACGAAATTAAAGACAGTTTTATAGACCCCTTCTGAAGGAACACATTCATAATATTTTTAGATAAATCTTCTTGATGGAGGCTAACTTAAGGATTGTATAAGTAATTCTTTACCTTGGGAGTATTTACAGTGAATACCCTCTTACCACTTGATTAGTATAATGAAACGTTTGACTGTTTACGGAACAAAAGTTCCTTTTCCGTCAGCACAGTCGTTCTGCGGAGACCATGCAGTAAAGCCACAATCGATATTCGTCATTAGGGTGGCTTTTCTCTTTTTCTTTGCCTGAAAGGGGTAGTAAAGTTGTTCTCAATCTCAGGAAGTGCATTCACATATGGGCCTTCCACGCCTCATTTCGGAAGTGGTTCCTCTTCCTCAGAGTGAAATGATTGAGATCAGAGAAAAGTTTTTCTTTTAGATTTCTCCGCTGATGAAGTGACTACTAGGGTGTTGCGTCATCGACTGCGGTAAATTAAAGCGTTCTTAAATACATTGCAGTACTTATACATGTCAATTGAAAGTTTTGTTTAAATGTGTACGGCAACAATCTGGCCATCTGGAAAGGTGAGCCTAAAATGTTGGCGCTGCAATTAGCTCAAAATGTAGTCTAGTAAATGAAAGATAATATAGCAAATATAATCAGTAATCTTAAATGTATTCTCTCACGAACTTTCTGATTTCCTTCACATATTACTACAGCAAACCGGAGAACTGGTGCAGTGATGGCTCAAAATTTGGCAACCAACTGCGCCAAAAGTGCCTACTACCACCAGAAAAATATTGATGTCTATCAGTGCTTTAACGAGCAATGGTCTTAACACTTAACTGTTAGCCCTTTAGAAAGATCGAAATACTTCCGTGTTTATTCTTTTCAGAAACCGGAAATGGAGAAGATACAGAAATTCAGATAGATTATCTGTTTCTCGTAAGTACCCTCCACCTACGTCGTGATTACGTGCAGATAAGATTTTTTGCATGGTATATGTACTCCAAGTGTGAAAATACAGAAAGCATGAGTCCAAGTGAGAGTAAATTATAAGTTGAATGCATTAATTATGCAAATATGCCTAAGAACATTTTAACTTCAAGTGCACATTCAACAATAACTGTCAAAAATGAAAATGCATTAGCAAAATTTAACCCAGAAAAAAGTTTCCTTACCGTAACAATAGTAGGAATACATTGGTTTTGAAACAAAGCGAAAGTCCATCTTTTTGAAAAGGTAATCAATTTATATTTTCTTTCCATGAAGACCCATAACCGCGTCTTCAATTGTAATGACTAATGAGCGGCTGGGGGGGGATGAGAGAGACTAAAGGGAAACGGAAGGGAATATGAAAAAAAATACATCTAGAAAATAAAAAAAGGATGTCAGAGTGTGTGACAACAAAATCTCTAGGTAAAACTGAAAGAGAAAATAAAATACTTTAATTCTTGACTCATGGAAAGAAAAGAGGTGGAATGTTTAAGAGAAGCAAATAAAAAACCTCAACCGAAAACCAAACAGTTATGAAATAAAGATATGAATGGAAAAAACTAAATACTGTATTAGTTACGGTCTTTTAGGTTTACAGACTACTCTCTGAGGAAATTCTATTAGAATTCCAGTTCAATTATCCTTCCCCTGTACAAAACTGACTTGGGCTTTCATTAATCAAAGGCTTGAAATAGTGACACATGCTGGAGTCGGTGATGATAGGCAAGTAGATTACAAAGGCGATCTGTTGGTTTCAAGTAAAATTATGATTTTCTTAGCATTCGTGTGATAATTACTCTTACATATTAAAAGCCTATGTTTACCAATTCGCTTGATTGCATTTCCTTATAAAATACGGTTTAATAGTGAATTTCTTCCCACACCATCAAAATAAATGTAGTAGTAATTTCCATATAAATATGTTATCACTGATTGTATTGCATTAATTTAGTAAAAGAATGGCAAATTATTAATATAAGTTTATAAACGGTTTGCTTTCTAATCTGCTGAATAAGTCCAAAACTACACATACTTAGACGATGTGAAGTGTCCTATACGAAATCCTGAACAAGATTGAAGGTGAAATACATAAGCCTCAGAATCTGTACTCAAGTATTAAAATAACAGAAAGAATTAATTAATGAATAAATAAATAATAAGTAAATTTAAGGTTCACTGGACTGCTTTTTCGTAAAAGTATGGCAACATAACATGTGTATAAAATTGTGCCACGTACAAGGAATACGTGAAGAAGAAAAAACATTGGTAATGAGACATTTTCAGTAAAATATAATTTGTACCGGATAAATTACACATCTTTAATCCAAGCCATTTAAAAATGACTTTACTTAAACCTGGAAAATGAATATCTCTCTCTCTCTCTCTCTCTCTCTCTCTCTCTCTCTCTCTCTCTCTCTCTCTCTCTCTCTCTCTCTCTCTCTCTCTCTCTCTCTCTCTCTCTCTCTCTCTCTCTCTCTCTCTCTCTCTCTCTCTCTCTCTCTCTCTCTCTCTGCGTGTGTGTGACAGAGAGAATTACATACATTGGTATACCTAAAGAGATACATTGATCAAGGATTAGGTGTTTATGATGGTGCCTATGATGTATTCTTTTGTCTTTATTCATAATTTCAGAAAGATAAGATGAATTCATTAAGAAATATAACATTTACTACCATCTTGTCGAATGGTACTCTACAATGCTTCATGAAGCTTGGCCGCAGTTTTATCATTAGAATGCATCATGAATATATTAAGGCAAACACTAACAACTATACTTCTAGGACTTAAAGGAAAACCAGATGTAAATTGTGTGAAAAGTGTGCGACAGATATCAGCCACATCGGTGTTCCAGAAGAATTATCCCAATAACGGAGATTGTAACCAGACTCAACTATTTTATACACTGGGTGAAATTCTTTATAACCATTAATATAAAAGAGCTGTTCATGAGCAAATATGTTGGCTGTTCACAAACCCGTAGTTTCTAATCGCCTGTTGTAGGGTGGTGGTGATGATAATGAAAACATAATATCGTGTGTGAAAACAGATGGTACAGGTCAGTTAATGGAAATTAATTGTTCTCTTACACTAGCCAAGTGGCCAAAGTTTGGAATTGTAGTCAGGCCAAAAAAAAAAAAAAAAAAAAAAAAAATCAATTTATTTCTAAAAGATGATCTAGTTTATAAGGATTCTGTTTTCAACATTTTTTTCTCAAAATAGACTGCAATACTAGTTTAGCATATTTTAATGAACATGAAATTTATATCCAACATTTTCTGGGAATGGCTCTCAAGTCCTATTCATTATGGATGTTTTGGCATAACTGCTGAACTATATGGATAGATAAAATCTCATTATACAGAAAGGTAGATCTCGTTGTAGCTTTCACCTTAAATATATCTTTTTATATCTTTCGAAGTTATTTCTTGGTACAGTTTTAATTTTGCACTTTTCTGAAATGAGTATTTGTTATTGGCTTCTTTTCTCATTTATTTCTTGTTGGAGTACAAAAAGAATAGAATTTTGAGACATAACACAGTGACTAGATTTTATACGGTTTCAGTATCATATAAGCCAACCGTATACTTCCTCTATTTTCACTGTACCTGCAAAAAATGTATATCTATAAGAAGGCATTTCTACAAATATTTCTATCTATTAAAGAGCTTATTAAAATAATAAGCTATTTTAAGTACCGTTCATTGAAAAATGTATTAGGAAGGTTTATGAATGTAATACACCATACGTAGCCGCGCCGTGGCTCAGTGGTTACACCGCTTGGCTCTCACCAAGACGGCCCGGGTTCGATCCCAGGCGACTGCAACGTGAGATTTGTGGTGGAAAACACGGCGCCTGGGCGGGTTTTCTTCGCGACCTCCGGTTTCCCCCGCCATCTCATTCCACCGGTGCTCCATCTTCATCTCATGTATCATCAGTGTCATCGCCTGCGGTGCCGTATGTAGTAAAAGCGGGCGTTAAACACTACACATTTCACATTTTAACACAGCACACGCATTGTTTTCTAGCTATAATTTTGTTTCCACTTAAACTCGATTTAACAGACTTCTTAGGTATAGTGCATTGAAACACTTTCTTATTCTTAAACCAATGTACAAATTTAAACAATTATGAATATTTTAAAAATTAGATAAATATATACAAAATGATTCATTGCAGCAACAAAAAATTTATAAGACATAATCTGGTGTTTTGACGAGAGCTGCATTTTTGTTTTATCTACCTCTTAGGAAAGACATACTGAATGAAGGGGCCTTCTGAAGACATTCACAGAAAATTGAAAATATGCATCTCATTTGTTTTGAAAATACTTTAAGCATATGGTATATTGAACAAAATCGTTGCAGCTAGCTTAGAGAGTGTCGGAATTTTCAAAAAATATTTTATGTAAAGGGTTTTGAGCTATGGTGTTCATAAACACATACACGTTTTTACCTTCTTTTTAGATCCAGAGGGGTCTGAAAACTTGTATTATCGATGAAATTTCTCTCTCCAATTTTTTATCAAATGCAGTAGAGAAACTAAAAATAGTTTTTGGCATGCTTCTCGTTCGTAGAATTCAGTAAGAAACCATAAGACAGCTACAAATGTAATTTCTTCTTACCATTTGTCATTTTCAAAACATTCCATGTTGTACTAAAATGAATAATATTCAGATAATTAATCCAATTTGTTTGAAAGCCTACGAAAAAGCTCGTGACTACGTATTGAGTTCACTGTCTCCTCACTCTACTGCTACTCTAAAATGTGCATTATCCATAACTGTAATAATGTTTAACTACAAAGAATTCATGCCAGTACATATTCATCGTAATAAACGACTGCTAATCGGAAAGGAAGTTACTCTGTGGTGAAAAGCTTCAGAGGTAGCATAAGCATTCTAGAACTGATTAATCAAGTGATAACGTGAGTTTGTAGGAAACTCTCAACTTCCAAAGCTGCCTGCTCCCGTGGTGGATTTTGGACTTAAGTGATATATATAAAGTGATATATGTTAAGTCATATATATATATATATATAATGTTGCCATATATACGTATTCCATGAGAAAACTTCCTCTAAGTCGCATTGCTACAATCGTTTCAAAATATTGGGAGGGGGCATCCTGATTAGGCCAAAATATTATCTAAATCTGCCTTGTATTACCTGGACCTAATTTAGACAGGAATGAAGAAAGCATCCCTACTTCTCTCTCGAGTTGCATCATTACATGAAAGGGGTCGAGGGGGTAGCACCATTACTTTGTGCGATGGGTGAAGTGAGGGAAGAGGCCCTTCTGGATAAGCAAAACGGGTGTATCACTACAACAATTTTGACAGCTCCATTTCTTTGCTTTACAATATTAAGAAGCTTCTCTAATGGCAGCACTTTAAAATGAGCTTACAGAACTGAAGGGAAGAATTTTTGGTGCAACAACCCAAAAAAGAAAGGAAAAGACTAAAAAAAGTTAGAATACTAAATAACAAAGTTCTGTAGTTTAGTTAATATACTTACAGTTTAGTCAATAGTAACATTGTGCAATTCAGAGCACCTGTAACATGGTTTTAGTCTTTCTAGTGCATATTATTTCTATCTTAGCAAACCTTTTCCGAGGTTCTTAGTAAAAGCCTTAGATCTATAACTCACATTACCAAAACGCATTCTTGAAGATTTAATCGAGAAATTTCTAGACGACACAGCTCAAAAGTGAAAATTCAGGCAATTATAAAACTTTATACATATTACTAGCATCTTTTAAGTTTGTAAGGCAAATATATATTAGGAGTTGTTGCAAATCAGATAACCTTTATATGGAAAATTTGGTTATTTTTTATCTTCTCAAATAGTGGCTAAAAATGCTGGTGAAAATATTTCACTATTGCAATGCTACTACCATTGCACAAGGGGTAAGTATTCTGGAATTTTCGCGAAGAGAATGTACATTTCTGCTCGTTTTCACTAACTTACTAATGAAAGATTATAAAGCTTGTTCAAATATACAATTTTAAATCAATATTTCTTCTCAAATATTCACTGATTTGTAACAAAACAGCTGCGTTTATTTCATAGTTTGACGTTAGATCACATCACGTCTACATAAGGCCTTTTGCAATTAAATTTAGATAATTATCCGATAGAAATTTTAATTTTGTTGTGAAATGAGCATATCGCAGCAGAAATGTCAATAAGCTTGGCCACAAATAAATTCAATAATATTATTATAGAAATTAGTATGTAATACTAGCAAGTAGCTATATTAGCGGTTTAATTCCATTTTGCTAGCCATTTCATTGAATAAATGAAACTTGCCATGAACTCTCTTTTGGTCCCTTCTCTCTATTTTCCTCAGGTTTTAAATTCAATATATTGAAAGAGTACATTGTGTGCCTTTAATTGCTTTCCTTAGTTACTGAACATATGTAGAGAAAAACAAATTTCGGACAGAAGAAGCATCGACCAATTAGGATGATAATAATGACTACGAAACGATGATGATATTAACAACAACAATAATAATAATAATAATAATAATAATAATAATAATAATAATAATAATAATAATAATAATAATAATAATAATAATAATAATAATAATAATAATAATAATAATAATAATAATAATAATAATAATAATAATAATAATAATAATAATAATAATAATAATAATAATAATGATACTACTACTACTACTACTACTACTACTACTAATAATAATAATAATAATAATAATAATAATAATAATAATAATAATAATAATAATAATAATAATAATAATAATAATAATAATAATAATAATAATAATAATAATAATAATAATAATAATAATAATAATAATAATAATAATAATAATAATAATAATAATAATAATAATAATAATAATAATAATAATAATAATAATAATAATAATAATAATAATCTGTATGAGGTGTTAGCTGACGTCCAAAACAGCCTCTTTTAAGCGACAGTAAATTAAAAAACCACCTCTTAAGTTTTAATTAATAAAATATGCTAAATAACAAAACGCTATTAAGTATAATTTTTGCTAACAATTATTTTAAAAAATGCGCTGGCATGAAGCTATAAAAACTGTTATACTTTACATTGAACAAATTAGTAATTTTCTTTTCTTTCTTTCTTTTGGTAACAACTTAGGCTTAGCACGGAAACCCTACATCTGATTTTTATTTTTATTTTAGTTTAACAACACTGTAGGGAGCGCGCGGTAGCTAGTGGTTAAGACACTAGACAATAAGCCAGTAGGTCGCGGGTTCGATTCCCGATGGTCCCATTGGAATTTATTCCCTGGTATAATCCTTCCGGTCGCACTGTTGCCCTGGAGTTTACTCAGCCTCTAACAAAAATGAGTACCAGGATAATTCTTGGGAGGGAAGGCGGCTGCCTTGTGGGACTGGCCACCTCACAGGCCTTGTATGCCGAGGTCTACATAGATGGGTGCTGTAACAACCCGTCGCCCCGATAGAGGCCGTATGGTCTAACAAGGGGTACCTCTACCTGAGGTTATGATATAACCTTATATCTTACCTTTTTATGAACAAGCTATGATACTATGAAAGGGTAGAGCCAGACTTGAATGCCATAGCCGGGATTTGAACCATGTTGGCACGTTGGCCATAGTAGCTCAATGGTTTAGAGAGACTGGACGGAAACCAGAAGATCCGTGGTTCATGTTGTCCATAGTAGCTCAATGGTTTAAAGCGGCTCCACGGAAATCAGAAGATCTGCGATTCAAATCCCGGCCATGGCATTGAGATTTTCAGTCTGGCTCTACCCTTTCATAGTGCGTTTTACACACGGCTAGTGTGAAAGAACAATTAATTTCCAAGCTATGATACCTTCTTAATTCTGGAAAGACTGAACTTACTGTAGATGAATATGTAGAACTTATTGTATGTTAAATTCCTTTATACTGTTAGTCATTTTAGAAATATTACACTTTGCCAAAGCAATTTCACTGAAATCTTTGGCATTTTGTTCTCTTTTTTGTCTTCCAATTACAGCAGTCGGAAGATTTTAAGAAGATCTGAATGCAGTGGACACATATTTTACATAATTAGATACATTTATTACTTAAACTGAAATAATTCTGAAATATCATGAATAAAAAGGATATATGTGAATTTGAGTTTTCAAAGTATCATTGTTGTTTTCATTGTTCTCTCACTTATGTACAGTGGTGTTAATTTTTGGGCCTGTATTAGTTTTAGTTACTGCTCTTCATTAAATTCACACAAACTTCATTTTCCCATTGATACCTTTGGACTGTGAAAGGCATAGGGAATTATAATTTCGTTCCTTACATCCTTCCTCCCTCCCACCCTCCCTTCCTCTCTTTCCATTTCCCCCTTCCTTCTTCTACGTTTCCTTACTTTTGTTTCTCTTTATTTATTTGTTTCTCGATATCTTTCCCATTTCATACAGTGAGCTTGACCACACCTTGCAACTGCCATCTTGGTTATGAATCTCCAGCAATTAGAATTAAGGCATAATGTTTTCCTTTTTCCCCTTGGTGTACAGCAATAAAGACGCCCACACAGAACAGTTTTTCTCCCCTTATCAGCAGATTGTTATTTACTAAGCAAACTTTGACAGATTGGCAACCAAGACAATTTTAAGTGTTGTTGGTCTATTCTGTAAATCTCACGTGAGTGCAGCAATTATTTAAATTTAGAGCAATTGCCTATTATTTCAGCTTTCTATTTGAAAGGTTGTTCACAGTAGCAAGCGTTGCACTTTCTGACAAGTTATCCAGGCGAAGAATGACCCTCGCTGTTTTCAAAATGGATTATACAGCAACTAAGTTTCAATTGTGCGAGAAAACAAGAGGAGAGAACAAAGAACTTTACTTTAGAAATAATGGCCCTACTCTGCCACATTGCAGACTATTCTGTGTGTCTTGTTTGGCTTTGCATCACAAGAGAAATTAATTTTCCTTCTAAGAGCAACTGCCGAGAGAGAGTTCCAGCAGAAGAAGAAGTGAAGTGGCAGCCAACACTTCAACTTAAGTGCAAACTGCACTCCATGTACTCGCTAAGTGAGAAACGTTCTTTGCACATCCTTTCTAGACAAGCACAAGTGACCATCGCATCACTCTGCCAGGGCTCAGCTTGCATTCTTCTTCCTGAATTACTGTCACATATATATAATCAACATGTGTAATTACAAACTTCGAATTCAATAGGTACTACCAACTTTCTCATTTTATAAAGATTTTCTTCATGTAGACATTGGAGAAGCTTCTGATGTATTACACTCAATCTACTTCATCTGACCTTAAGAGCTGATCTATATCTAATAAGTTTGAAATTCGTTCTCTTTGCCTGTCAAAGAGATGATAAAAGAAATGAATAACGGCTTCCTCGATTTCAAAATACAAACGAATAAACATGAATACCTCGAAAATGAAAAACGCCATAAAAATATGTATTTGATACAAACGCTCCGCCTTAAGGAGATCTACACTTTGTGCAATCAGACTTATTTATCTCTTAGGGTCTAACAGATATATAAAAATCATCCAGATCGAAGAGGACTTCAGAGGTTATTTCCACAATATTTAACACATGCATTTCATTTGTCTTGAAAATATGTCTTTACATATGTGTTTGAAACAATATTTTAAAGCCATTTTAAAAAAAATTATTTATTTATTTATCTATTTATTTATTTATTTATTTATTTATTTATTTATTTATTTATTTATTTATTTATTTATTTATTTATTTATTTATTTATTTATTTATTTATTTATTTATTTATTTATTTATTTATTTATTTATTTATTTATTTATTTATTTATTTATTTATTTATTTATTTATTTATTTATTTATTTATTTATTTATTTATTTATTTATTTATTTATTTATTTATTTATTTATTTATTTATTTATTTATTTATTTATTTATTTATTTATTTATTTATTTATTTATTTATTTATTTATTTTTCTATCTATCTATTTATTTACTATCTATTTTGACATATGGGTATCAAATTGTTGGGGAACTACAATACCTCGCCCATTTACTATAAACAAATTGCAGAGAAAGTACAGAATAAGTAACATATTGGTAAACATAAATTTATTAAATGATTTTCTTTCTTCATTACAAATTTGCATAATATAGTCCTTAACAGTTTGCTATGCATTTAAATTATTCTACTTAAATCGCCTTCTAGAAAATTATGAAATATGAACGTAGTAACAATCACAAACTGAAAAAAATACATTTGCATCACACGCCAGCTTTTGTGGAAAAGAAGATGAATAATATATTTTTAAAAAGTTCTTCTTAAATACTGCACCAACATTTAACCGCATTCTACAGCAAAGAGCGATTTGAGGTGCTAACCACATCCCAACCTCCACTAGTACTTCCCCACTAATGATGTCAGAGTGGCAACCGAGTAGTATACCTTGGGATATTGTTCCGCGAGTTTAGTAGTACAGGAATATCTGATATCTTGGTATAAATGAGGTCCCTTTGTAGGTTCACGGTGAATATATGAAATTTTAAGTTTATAAACAATAGCTCAGGGGTGAAACATTGAACCGCAGGCTTTAGAAGCCATCGTGACTCTGAAATTTTCAAATGCAGCTCAAATCTCCGAATTCTGAACTTTGTACCTGTAACTGATAGCGTTATGAGTTCTTATGCAATTATCACATTCCTGCCCTTCAACTTTCGTTTGGCAAAAACAATAATGGAGATGGGTGATTCCGCAGTTTTATCGCTGGAACACCAGCCTGTTTGAGCAAGATCTCGTAGGTTCAGTTTCCAGATTGGGGGACTCTAGAATTATGAATTAAAGTGTGAACCTGTGTGTGTTTGTGTGTGTGCGCGTGTCTCTCTCCCTCTGAGTGAGAGAGATTTTTAAGACCATTGTTGGGAATTACTAGAGAGTGTTGCGAATGAAGGACAAAGGAAGCAATTAAGAAAGAAAGAAAGAAAGAAAGAAAGAAAGAAAGAAAGAAAGAAAGAAAGAAAGAGAAAGAAGGAACGAAGGAAAGAAGGAAGGAAAAAAGAAAGGAGGAAGGAAGGAAGGAAGGAAGGAAGGAAGGAAGGAAGGAAAGAAAGAATGAAAGAAAGAGAGAAAGAAAGGAAGGAAGAAAGAAACAAACAAACAAAGAAAGAAAGAAAGAAAGAAACGAATTATAAATTTACTATGTATGTATACTGGTTATTCTCTCTGGTAACCATATTTGATTATGGTGACGGTATCCTAATACATATAGCCATATAGGTCTGGTTGGGTAGCAAGGTTTTTCATCTGTTTCTTCACTTGAGAAGCACAAACATTTTAAGGAAGAATATATCTCATAAAAGTCATTCAGATATGACTTTTAACGCAGGTGAGAGCATTTTATGCATACAGTGCACAGATAATTTGCACTCGTTACGGAAAATGTTCACAAAACGATGAAAAATTTATGGAACTACCGTTTTTGATATGTATTTAGAATCCATTAATGAAAAAATGTCTATTACTGTTCCCTTTTTCTTAAACTCACTGCCTGATTCCATAACATGTACACCTTGCCCAAAAATAATGGTTTGGGCGTGTTTAGTGTTTGTGTGCATATGTACCATTTGTTCTGTTCAGCTCAATAAAATGGAGTTTGAAGTCGAGAGCAAAGAGCATTTTCCACGCGTTCTGCTTTTTTCCATTTATACGAGGTACCAAATCCCCAGAAGCTACTTTTATAAAACTGAAAATAAAAAACAGTATATCAGCATAACAAAACTAAACAATTATTTTGTTCAGCATAGTAATCTCTATCGAATAACGTGAAATGCACTGCGAAACACTATTCTGCATGCAAAACTTTCACTCAAAAGAAGAAAATGCCGTGACTTACGGGCAAAACCATTATTTATTGAAGAAAAAGGAGGGCCTTTGACTAAATGTAATTGAGGGCGGGTTGTGCGTGATACGAAATGATCGGACAATAAAAACAAATGGCGCGTGGGTAGAGAAGTAATTCAATCAAGTTATCATGTGAAAGCAGCAGGGACTGTACTCGGTGCAGTATATTGGTGGGCAGAGCGGGTTACCACATATTAGTGGTCAGCCCCACTACGGGCTCGGAACCTGGCACGTAAACTCCATTGTATTTACGTCCCTGTCACACTCTCCCGTCACACTGCATGGACCCTGGCCCAATCGCTTTCAGCTCAGCTACATTTTACTTCTCTATCGCATACCTAAGGTTCACTTTACAAACACAATTCCGATATCGAGATTTTGCTGAAGCTAAAATAGAAACGTTCAGCTGTTTTTTGGCATCTAGAACCTGTGAAGAATGTAACTCACTGGTGAAAAGTTGAATGCACACCAAATTTGTTGTTTAAACCCAAGTCTATTACTGAAACAAAGCTATTTCTTGAAATTATGCTAGCCCAACAACCCCTTTACTAAAATCACCGTTTCTCTCCCCCCTCGTCTTTTCTGGGGGAAGAGACCTGCCTTCCTTAGAAGATATCTCCCTCATTGAAACGATTGCCAAGCACGACAAAACTGAACAATAGAGGCTATGGGCGTTTTAATTGGACATGAAGATTTAAGAAGTTCAGTATTCCTTGTTTTACTTGCTACAGGTAAGCTGCAGAGAAAATAAAAAAGACATGTCGAACAAATGCGAAATTTAGTATTTAAGTTCGGTATCTAATAAAAATGAGACAAAAAGGATTTAAAAAAGGTCCCTCTATCGAAAACTATGATTTGCATGTTTTCTCAAGCATGCTTTCTTAAGTTTTTATTAAACCCTTTATTTAATATATTTAGAAAAAGAACATATTGAATGCACTGAATACTACGAGGTTCTATTTATTTGGAAGGATTTGTGCTTTTGGTAAATGGTGAATCATAAGAGATGGGTTTAAACTTATTCAGCAAGAAATGTGGATATCTTTAAAACACATACATGTTCTTCTTCGTCCTTCTTCCTCACAAGGTTTAGGCCTTCAGACCTACTGCGAAGCTAAAAGAATAGGTCGCTCCGTCTCTTCCGTTATCTTCCAACACTTCCTCTTCCGAGAGGTTCTTAAAATAAGGCTGTTCATGAATATTTTGAAGGGGACATTCGTAGAACTTGTTCTTTCCATCGTTTTTGATATCTCTGAATTTCTTCAGTAATATTTTCTTCCAATAGTTCTCTTATTCAAGTGTTCCTAATTCTATATATTTTAGTAATTCCCAACAATTTCGTAAAAATCTCTTTTGAGCTGCTTCATATCTTGACTTTTCTCTCGTTCTTAATGTCCACATTTCACAAGAGTGCCTCATCGCTAAATTAGATGTTATACTGTGGAGTGTTTGCTTTATTTTTATACCCACTTGTGTTCAGAACTGATATTTCTGTCCCTAAATACTTGAATACTGAAACGTGTACTATTGTACAGTATTGTATAGAACATTTAAGTGTAGAAATGCCGGGATCTATCCCCAATGGGAAGGTGAGAATCTTTGTTTCCTCTCCATCCTCCTTAGAGTTTGAAAGTAGAGTGAGAGAGTAAATATGTGCGCATGCCTATGTGTGTTTGTGTGTAAACAGCACAAAACGAAAACGAAAAGTTGGACCAACACCAAAGTTGTTACTTAAATTAAATATCTTCTGAAGATGGGAGCAAAAGGTACCTATGAACTGCTCTTCTTTCTGAAGCAGGTGTGTTTAATTTTGTGCCACAGTTGTTAATAACAAATAGACAATAAGGAACAGACAAAGTACTACATAAATGCAAATATCTTCAAAATATACATAGGTATATCATAATATGTACTGTAGTACTAGTCATTTTTGAAATATCCAACTTCTTGCTTTTAATATCTAATACTTTTAAAGTGCTCTTGCCTCGTATTCGGTTGTTTCTCGCGAATTCATGTAAAGAGTATAAAAATTTAATGCAGAATAACGCAACAATTATACAATATGTATTTGAATATCTATATTCCCTTTGTATCTATAGCGAACTGACTATTGAGAATTACTTATTCAAACGGTTATTTACTTTAAAATTATATCAGAATCTCTTTTGGAAAGATGGTTTATAGATACTGTAAAAAAAGTACACTAATGTAAAATAATTTATAGTGGCTATAAAAATAAAGGACAATGGTTAGAGAACTTCATGTGAAGTAATGTATTAGATGTTTTTAAAATACTTTTTTCATTAGTTTGTTTCTTGGATTTCATGAAAAGTGAAAGACTTCACCGCTTACAGCAATCCGCTTTCAAATTGTTGACTTTTTTTTTATCCCACTTAGGTAACAAACAAAACGTGAATTAAACTAATTATGTAAATTTCATTTCGATTATCGTGATAAATCACATTTTGGAAGAACAGTTCCTGCAAGGTATAAAAATAAAGCATAAATTTGTATGTAACAGTCAGACTTTGCAACAACATTGCCAATATGCGGCCACACATTATCGTGGTGCAGCATCCAGCCTGCTTCACGGAGATGTGGCAACCAATGAAATGTTCGAACTCTAAAAGCCGAATAAATGACAAACAAATGAGCAAACGTTTCAATCATATTTGAATGCAAATATGTGCATTTGTAATGTTGTATCACCCAAAATATGTAGTATCTTATTAAATGCCCTCCAAAACACAATGAGTGTTCCAAAGAATACATTAGTCCTCTGAAGCTTTTACCAAAATGATTAGTATTTATAGTTAAATCTTAAACAATATTACCTTTTAAACCTCTTGGTGCATTTCTTTCTCCTTGTTTCTCTAATAGCTTTCATAATCAATTTATTCCATTGTTTATGGTATACCTATCCATCTGAATGGCTGCAAACCAACGCTTTGTAATTAAAATTACGAGTAATGTAGTAAATTATATTTAGTATTTTATATCTACAAAGTATTCTAATACACTTTGAAGTATAAATTACCGTTCAACTACTTTAACACAATACCCTGTACGCGTTCCTAACTTAGCAATTGGAGAATTGAACTTGTTCACACGAAATTGGAAGTTGTTTAGTTCAATTAAATTAAGGCAAATAAACGCAGGAAACTGTAGCATGGTGGTGGCGTGTCTGCTTCACTTTCAAGAGTATCCGAATTCCAATCTCTGTAATGGTGCATTATCTGGATAAAATATTTCCCAGGGTTTTCCCTTATTCTGAAAGATGAACGTTGGGCAAATTTAAGCTCTGTGGACTCTTGACTCATTTGAGCATTATTTCGCCCATTTCACATCTCGTCTGACTTGCGTTGGAGGACGTTAAATAAGAGGAAGAAAAAAAAAATAAACATGTGAATATATATAATTTAAATGCAAGTTTATTTTAAAATTTATTTGGCTATAATATTCAACATGTATAATATTTAGATATTTTAGAAACCGAATAAAGGAACCGCAATATTGTTTGTTATTTCCATTTCTGATCTTAATTTTCAGATTATGAACTGGATGAAACTCTTTGCAAAGAGAAACACACGGTTAAAAGTGAGATCCTCGAATAATATGTAGTCTTGAAATGGTTTTATTGTGTTCATGTGTAATTATATGGGTGAATGATACAATGGCGTAGTTATGTGAGTTAGATAAAAATTACTTGGAAATGTTAATTTTCAATAATTATTTTATATTTATGATGCATACTTGTAAAAATTTGATTCATGGCCATAGATTAGTGAAGCTTAAAACCTACTGTGCTACATGGGAATACCTTCTCATTTAAACAGATATGGGAACACTCCAACAAGCCCTGAAAATCACGGAAATCAAAATATAATGACTAGTGATCATTAATTTATAAGATACACATCCGAGACTAAGGTAAGCCAAGGTATTCGCCAAATATTGCAGGATTTCAAATACTGTTTTAGCGGAAAGTAAATTGGGCCGAAAAGGGCTAAAATGCACCTTAAATGTTTCAGTCCGAGGCTCTACTTCATTCTTCGCACTACCTTTGCTTAGCATAGATTGTCCTGTAAATGTATGTTTCCGTTTATTTTATTTGTTTTGTCGCTTTTTTTGTTTAACTGTTTGCTCCTATTATGCCTTTTTTCCAGCTTTTCAGATACCCAATTATATTTGGATAATTATTATGTTGTTGCTTTCATGCAGCAATCGGCGCTGATACATATTTACATAATTTAATTATTGATTTTTTTCCTCCGTAAAACAGAGCCCACCTAAAAAATTAAAAGAGATGATGCATTTTCTCTTTGGCAATATTACTCATTAAGCACTGACGTATTTCCAGTGATTACGATAGCTGTTAGCTTTCACTTAGTAGTTTCCCGGATTTAAACTATAAGGGTTATTCAAATGAAACTCGCTCACTTGTGTAAAGTAACGATACCGACTTTATTAACTCAAAAATAGTCGGCTAAACTGTTGGCACATTTATCCCATTGCGTCACTAGCCGTCCATCTTTGAAGAAGCTAGTAGGCTGCTGTCGAATCTATGCCTGGACCCATCCCATCACTTCATCGTCCGTTGTTACTCGATGTCCGCGAGTAGCTTATTTTAGAGGTCCATGAACATGAAAGTCACACGTTGAAAGGTCTGGCGGTAAGGTGGATATTTCACCGTTTCACATCTAATCTGCTGCAATGTCGTCTTCACCGCATTGGCAGTATGTGGGCGAGCATTATCATGCAGGAGAATAACGCCATTGGACAACATGATTGGGCGTTGAGTGTTTCGACTTCACGGCTCGTCTAAGGTTCTGTAGAGTGACTTAAAACACTGGGTATCGATGGTGGTTCCCCGTTCCAGGAACTCGACAAGCAGTAGGCCCTTGTGTTCTTAAAAGGACATCATGACCTTAAAAGGACATCATGACCTTAGAGGAACTGATGTGCACGGCCTTTGATTTCTTTGGAGGTGGTGAAATCGTATGTTTCCACTGCTTGCTCTGGCGCTTGCTTTCCGGTTCAAAATGGTGACACCATGTTTCGTCACCAGTGGCAGTATGCGACAGAAAGTTGTATCCCTGCTCATGATAACGTTGCAGATGGCTCAAAGACCTTGTCGTTGGTGTATTGCGCTGTTGGGCGATCAGTTGCGCTAAAAATCGAATCACTCGTTATTCCTGCCTACTTGCCTTCATGATCAGTAGTGGACGATAACCTGTGTGACCACCTCTTCGGCGTAAAACCACACTATCACTATACAACGTCAAACTTTGCGTACGCTACAGTCGCTCAACCAATTAGATGGTGCCACTAAACATGCAGTTACGTGGTGCCACCTTACGTGTAATGCTGATAGTAGCACTGACCAATTTCATCTGAATGCCCCTAGTAGAAAGAAAAATTTCGATGAATCGTTCCAAACTTACAGTGACTGCCGTGCAAATGTATGTACTGTCTTATACAGACAATCCTTTACGAATATGTTACACTTAATTAAGGTGAATAGTCCCTTAAAATACTACAAATTTATCTTCTACAATTATAGCAACGTGCAACACCACACCTTATAAACGGTTTAACAATAAAATTGGTTTTGTGAAGAAGCGGAAACAAAGTGGAAGTTGAGTTGACCGATCGTACTAAAAAACAGAAACACATCTTTAAAATAATTTCTACATATCATACCTAACTTGGAGAACGTTGAATCCAATCATTATTTACATTCCCCTGCTTTGAAAGTTAACCATGCTGACAATTTTGTTGATGGTGTTAACCTGCTGGATGATTATTATTGCTTCTCAACACCATATCCTCTATCTCAGGTCCATCACTCAGCGAACCATATTTCGTTTGTGGCCTGGTAATTGCATTTAGGAAACCTAAGTAAAGGATGTCGAGTAAAGGGAAAGGCAGATTTGTTTTTATAGTTTATGCACAAAATAAGAAACTCCATTTTCCTAGTTTCCTTGGTCTCTATATTATTAAGTTATCACTAATTTCGCTTTTCCGTTTGCCTAACCTGACCTTCTTCTTTAATCGAGATCCTCTTCGTGTGTTGCTTAAAAACCTAGCAAGCCATATTCTGATATCACAGCGCATTCACGTAGCTGATGCCGTTCCGTTGAACAGTTTTTGTACTCCAGTGATTATGATAATGATGATTATACTGATGATGATAATAAATGCATATGTGTTATTAATTTATATATAACGAAACTAAAATTGAAAATCACTTGTGAGAAATATATATTTTCTTGGTTAATGAGGTCATTAAGTAACAGGATTATATTAGTACAGTTGGTATGCCGGTACTTCGTCCCGCTAAAGTTCATTTACATGCCAGTAAACCTACTGACATAGGGCTGTAGTTTTTGAGCATACTTAGAAACTGTTATTCAGAGGCTGGATTGAACCCGCGATCTGAGATCAATAGGCCAGCGCCTAACCAAATGAACATATATAACTACTTCATGCAGATTTACACACAGCTAAAAAAATATCAAGAAAATGTAATTTATTCTGAAATAAAATTGCATTGTTTTTTCCAATTACCTTATTCCAATGTTTAATACTGGAAGAAGAGGACAGCACAAGTAAGTGCAGGCCATTAACATAGGTTCAGCTTTCAGTGTGACTATCCCTGGAGATTCTCGGAAGGGCGTTGTTTGTAGGCTTCTATTACTTTTAAAACGTCTAATTTTCGCAAAATGATGTGTTGAACATCTACTAGAGTAAATTGGCGACTTGATAAGTATTCCTTGAAGAGCAGTGAACCAGGAGTTGGTTTCCACAGTTCACTCGCTCAATTTCACTGCGTAGGCACCATAAATAGTGAAAGCTCATAATAATGTATGAAATGAAATTAAAGGGTAGTTGAGAAAGTTATGAGGACTGAGAAAATCATGGTAAACTTGTACAGAGAGGTTGGGTCAGGCAAGGTTGAACTGTGGTCCTACAGCTCACAGTTTGCAACCACATCATCTTCCAGACTCGGTGATCAGGTGAGACTTCGTAAGGTTGAAATGTGAATATCGCGCACAAATAAAATGTGTTTTTCTACTTCAGAAAATACTCATATGATACAAATTTTCTAAAAAGATTTTCTCTTGTGTTTACTTTGATAAATTATTGCACAGTTTTGAGCATGACTATACATGTTGATAGAGGGAGGGAGGGAGAGATGGAGAGTGGTAGGAGTAAGAGAGGAAAAAGAAGCATGTCTTGCTTTCAACAACCAACTTCGATGCCATGGTGCTTTTAAGGGAATTGAGTCGAAACGGGTAAAAATACAATCCTGATATCCTTTTTTTTCAGTTCAGTTCGTCCCTCTCTTTCTTCCTTTATACAAATCATAACCCAAATTAATCTGAATGAGGAACTGTCAAGAAGCGCCGTTGAACAAACAGGAAGACTTAGAAACGACATACTTTTAGTGGGTATTAGCCGCTGTTCACCGTTAGCAGGCAATTAGTGGAAGTAAGCAACCATTCCCGGCAGACAAAAGCGACAACTGTGATATATATAAAGTGAGAGAGAGGGAGGGAGGGGGTGGAAAAGAGCCAGGGACGGGAGGAAGGTGAATTGGGCGGGAGGAGGCAAATGCAAATGTTCAATTAGGTTAATTGAACATTAGGCGAAATGAACATTTTCGGAAACATCCATTAGCGATGAGGTGAAAACGTGATTAATTAGAAATGTTATCAAATTAGACAAGAGAGGGAGACAGAGGGAGAGACACAGAGGAGGAGAAGAAAGTATTTTAGAGTATTAAATGCATTAGGTGACTGTAAATTAAATGGAGCGAAGGTTTTTCTTCACCCTGCCACCCCCTCGCGAGCTTGAGAGTAAATTACAAGAACTTCTGACACTGAAACCAGGTAAAGGTGAAGACATGGGGGTAAAAAATAAATAGGGCAGCTCTCGAGTCTAATTAATAGAAGTTCAACTCCAGACAAGACGATGGCCGATTTTTGCAGGTCTCCGATCCGTCAAATTATACTAAGTGCTCTAGTCCTGAGTGTATTATCACTCTCTCACTCTCTCTCATTAGCATAAGTGACGTCCATGCCAACAATCCGGAATCCCAAGAAAGTGCCCCAGTATAAGATGGCTTTATATACCTACTACAACACCGCTAACGGTTGTGAGCGTGTATTCACATGATATCTAATCCAGAGATAAATATGTAGGCAAATCAAACACATTCAAATGCATTTTGTCACATATCAATGACTGTTTCAGTTTAGAAACTATTTCATAATCATTCTCTATATAGTTAACTCCAATGTATTTCTATTAGTGTTAAAACAAAATTGGAAACCCTTACCGACACTCTTCTTTTGACAGTGGCTATCTCTTCTGTATGTAAGGCCCTGAATGTGTAGACAATCTAAGACCAAGAATCAGGAAAACTCAAATCAGGATTTGAGAAGATCTTGTTCGATCAAGATTTGAATACTGGGTGCTCTGGATCTTGTTGTGCCGAGTGCTACTCATTTGATTATAAATAATTCTAGAAACATTAAAATGTTTTTCAGCATATTTAATCCAAAGACGGTCTAAAATGCTGCTTCTTCTCATGGCGTTGCCGGTTATCTTGGTTGTTTTATTGTTAAAGATAATTGCCACTGCTTACGTTCTGAAGTCTATACTATTCCGCAATCTAATATACAGTGTTACTCATTCTTATGACATAACTTGAGATGTATGTTCAGAACAACTTGGTGTGTTGCTGACAAATAACGTACTCGTATACTGCCTCGCGATAGGCTGTGCGATAGGCTTGCTAACAACCATTTGTTACTTATATTTTCCTATACGCTTCCACGTTTTGCCATCTAATAAAGTAAGCACCGTGTTTTGTGTCCAACATTTTACAGAATGTATGTTGTTTGATCTAATTCTCATATATGCAGGGTGTCCCACCTAACTCTGCGACATCAAATATCTCCGAAATGAAACAAAATATGAAAATTCAAATTGGCTAGAAATGTGCATATGTAAGGGGCTCACACAATGAGAAGCTATGTACAATACATAAAGGTAAACAAATAACGCTTCCTACACCAAGTTTTTTTTTATGGAACATGTATGTTTATTCCTGCAAAATGACAGCTAGAGCTTCAATTAGTGATAAGACACTCGGTTCCACTTTTCGAAACAAATTTTCTAGTGGCCTATAGCTCTCAATATATTCATTGTTGTGCATTACATCCGGCATGAAAAATGCACCCACAAATCAAGAGTAGCGTCTTGTCTGATGAAACCGTGTCACTTCAACAGATGTTCGAAGTGCCCGCTGTTTGCATCAATACACTTTTAGAATCTGGTAACAAGAGAATGTTGCACGGATTGTAGTGTTTCCAGAGATATTGCCGCATACACCGCAGTAATACGATGTTGCATATCCTCTACTCTTTGGCGGTTCTTGATACATTCTATCTTAGACTCTGCGCCAGAGAAAGAAGTCTAATGGCGTCAAGTTTGGGGAACGAGCTGGCCATCGCGTCCTATCCACCTATTTGAAAACTTTGCATCCTCTGGAACCTTGTGCATAATGTGTGGGACATCAATCATGCTGGAAACGTTTTTCCACTTCCCACAACTTCCATGAGGAGTGGTAGAGTGTGTTGCAGAAATGATGTACATTTCAGAACGTATGAGGCTTAGAAACGTGAAACCAAGTGTGTTATCACCAATTGCAGCTCTAGTTGTTATGTTTCTACAATAAACATAGGCACATGTTCCATTAAAAAAACCGCAACTTGATGTTGGAAGAATTATTTGTTTACCTTTATGATTTGTGCACAACTTCTCATTGTGTGAGCCCTTGACATATGCACATTCTGGCCAAATGGAATTTTCATATTTTGTTTCATTGGAGGTCGCAGAGTTAGGTGGGTCACTCTTTATATTGCCCCACTTCGTTTTAGCTCTCCTAGAAGCATATATTTGAACTTAACTCAGTACATAAAAGCGAGAAGATGGTGTCAAAATGTTTTTGAATGGGCTGTAATTTAACTGACATTAGCGTCATAAACACTACCAGACTTGGTATAACACCCTTGGGCTTCATTCCCCTGGGCCTTTCTTTGCTGTGGCAAACTGTAAGGCATTTTAAAAATAATCTGCAATGAGTTGTTCATTAAGAACTCCAGACCCGAGAAGACAAAACTTAGCTTGCAAGTGAAGTGGTATATACACAAGGGTTATTGGTCCAAAACTGATTGCTTGTAAAAGTGAAGAGGGGAACTTCTGCATTCATTATTATACTCGTTAAAAAGACATGTTTACGTAGATGTGCAAGGCTGACTGGAGATGCGACCTCTTGGATCATGTGCACCAATAAGAGAGGGAATTCCTGAGACCCACGTCCTGGCCCTCACTTAGCAGAGGATTATCTTGGCGAAGCGGAACGATCATGGCTACCAACTTGACTAAAGCAATGGCGGACAGTTCTCCTTTGTTTCCAGCTAGTTAATCTCTCTCTTTCCCTTTCCGAGCGCGTCGCATTTACATCCAGCAGTGAAGGGGAGGGGAGGGGGCTCTAATTAACTGGTAAACTTTCAGGAAACCCCGGGCATGTATCAAGGGCTAATTAATGCTCCTCCTCGGGCAAGGAAGAGAGGTGGGGAGGGAGCTCTCATATATGGGCAGGTCGTATTTACTGCAATACTTGACCCTCGCTCTCTCGCTTCTATACAACTCTTTACTACTACTGCACCCTCTGGTTCGACTCCCGACACAGATTTTCTTTTCTTCTGAGCTTTTTCCGCCTCAATAACATATTATTCTATTTACTGCATTTAAAGCAGCATTTGGACACCAATCAGAGAAATATGTATCGAAATGCGAAGTAAAAGCATATTGTAGACTCGTATTATTGAAAAGCGTGCTCCAAGATGGTCTAGAGCATCACTGGTAAGGGGTCTTGGCAAAGCTAGGAGTTAAAAATGCACTTAGAGTGGTACAACGTGATGATACCTTCCACTGGATTATAGCTTCAGGAATATGAACCAACAATTACAAAAGTAATTGAAATCAGCTCCATGTTGACTTAGATATAAATCACTTTCATTTTATGTACTGCAGTTTAATATTGTGGCACAAATGTTAACATATTACGTTCATTAGGCAGATATGTTGAATGTTTAAGAGTCTGCCCATAAACTAAAAGGCCTACTGATATACTCTGGTAACATAATGGAAATTATCTTAAAACGAAGAAAATCTCATAGCTACTTGGTTATTCACTATGACGCTTAAAATAATTAGAGTAATAAACATTAGATCCTAAGGGTTTTGATTAATTTATTTTGGAAAATAAATCGAAAATTTTGATAATTTGGCAGACAGTGACAGGGATATAGATTCAGGGGTTCAAGTAGAACGTTGTCACGTTGTGAATATTTATCCTAGTTAATGAATAAAGCACTGTCATATTTATGAACACTATTTCTATAGTCACGATTGTCAGTGGTGGTTGTACATGAGCTTTCTCAGCTCACTTATGTATACGATTTTCTCAAGCCCGATTTATATTCTAAACGCCATTATACGCTTTCTGTATGCTAAAATAAATGCAAAGAAGTGGACAAACAAGAGTTAACAAATTAAGAGTTAAATGAAAACACAGCACACTGAGGCTGCTATATAAAAAAGATTTGGGGAATACTGCTGTTTCCAATATTCCGAGTGAAAAATACTATACCTTTGCTCCACATTTTATTTTTTTAGAGGTTGCCGGCGAACACTGATGAAAAACATTATACTTTTTTGTTTTGTTTTAGGAAAAACTATTTTGCCAGCTCAATGACACTCTAGTATCTCACCTCCGACTGAATTGGGAGGAAGGTCATTCAAATAACCCCGTTTGCTTTAATCATGTTGAATTCATTATAATACTTCCTTTTCATTACTCAGCTGTTACCAAAATCATTTTAAACCCGTTTTAGAAATCAGCTAAGTATTTAAGTTATTTTAACGTTCTCCAGCGTAATTGAACATCGGAAATTGAGTGAAATGATGCTCAAATAAGCCCACAGTCCATGGAATTCAAAGATATCCTACACTCATCTTTCCGGATAAGGGAAATCCTGAAAAACGCCTTATCCTGATAATTCACCCCTACCGAGATTAGAACTTAAGACCCCTTCAATGTGATTTCTAGATATTTTAGCAATCACTTGACAGCGTAGTAAGTAATTCTATTTGCCGAATTCCTATGAAGTTCTTTGCGCTAATATTTAATATCATACATGCAAAGGATCAATAGTTTATTATATTTTTTATTAACAGCGTACAATTTTGAGGATTTATAAACGGCAAGCGAGGTTTGAATACTTGGTGGCTTCCAACGCTTGGATAATTTTTAACAAAAATGCAGAAATCACTGCAGTACATACCATTATTTAATTTCATGCACCTATTGTCAACAGAGCAAGTCACAAAAATATTAGCCAATTTTTGACTAAATGGTTACTTCTTTGAGACACAAATTTCTAATCAAAAGTATGGTGTTAAAACAGTGGGCAAAAATGTAACATAAACTATGTAAGAGTTATTATTATGATGATCATGAAGATTATCACGATAATATTAATTATTATTATTATTATTATTATTATTATTATTATTATTATTATTATTATTATTATTATTATTATTATTATTATTATTATTATTATTATTATTATTATTATCGTTATCGTTATCGTTATCGTTATCGTTATCGTTATCGTTATCGTTATCGTTATCGTTATCGTTATCGTTATCGTTATCGTTATCGTTATCGTTATCGTTATCGTTATCGTTATCGTTATCGTTATCGTTATCGTTATCGTTATCGTTATCGTTATCGTTATCGTTATCGTTATCGTTATCGTTATCGTTAACGTTAACGTTAACGTTAACGTTAACGTTAACGTTAACGTTAACGTTATCGTTATCGTTATCGTTATCGTTATCGTTATCGTTATCGTTATCGTTATCGTTATCGTTATCGTTATCGTTATCGTTATCGTTATCGTTATCGTTATCGTTATCGTTATCGTTATCGTTATCGTTATCGTTATCGTTATCGTTATCGTTATCGTTATCGTTATCGTTATCGTTATCGTTATCATTATCATTATTATTATTATTATTATTATTATTATTATTATTATTATTATTATTATTATTATTATTATTATTATTATTATTATTATTATTATTATTATTATTATTGTGGACATATTGGTGTGCTTAAGGCAGTTATGTGAACTAAGTCTGAAATTTTAAGTGATATGAGATGATAAAAATTGTGGATAGTAAATCGAAATGGGGTTACATGCTCTATTATAACAATACCAAATATAGCTCCAAAACTACGACAGTAATGATGAAGTTTAATAATAATAATAATAATAATAATAATAATAATAATAATAATAATAATAATAATAATAATAATAATAATAATAATAATAATAATAATAATAATAATAATAATAATAATAATAATAATAATAATAATAATAATAATAATAATAATAATAATAATAATAATAATAATAATAATAATAATAATAATAATAATAATAATAATAATAATAATAATAATAATAATAATAATAATAATAATAATAATAATAATAATAATAATAATAATAATAATAATAATAATAATAATAATAATAATAATAATAATAATAATAATAATAGTAATAAATATATTATTACATATTGTAAACAGTTTATTGAACAATGGTGATATCACTGCATCTAGTCTCCTTAAGAGTACTTGGCTATGCTGACCCGCAGTACTCTCATGCAGGAGAAGTTGCCTATCATAAATATAATTCAGAGTCCTCTTTGTTTAGATGAAATACTTCGAAGCTGACTATATTCTTCTTTTTTTGTGTGCAAATTATGGCTTGATATTAGACACTCATAGAAATCTGGTAGTAGTTTGGCTTTGTGAGTCAGCTATTGAAACTGTACTGTAATATCCACAGAAGAATATTGAGAGTCCCTGTAACTCAAATACTTTCTTTTGATTTAATATTTGTAGGTACAAATTATTTTTGGACTTTGGTCACAGGTGCTTTTTAACAATGAATCAAGCATTAGCCTTTCGTTGTGGTGCTTATAATTTTGTTTGATATAAAGTTGAGCATGTGTAAATTAACACCCGCTATTTGATCATCAAAATAAATTAAATGAATATTACTTCAAATTTTATGCTAACAATAGAACACTCTCACTCAACTAAGAAACGCCCCCCTCATAAAGTATGTTGATAACGGAGACCTGAACTTCTTTACCCATTATTATATGCAATAGAAATTTATTTTCAATCGTTTACCGGTGCAGAATGTGATTCCTCACATTGCCAGTTTTTGGTTGAGACTAACTTTAACATTTTTACATCTTATATATATTTTTAACTTTTAAGAACAGATCATTGTTATATTTGATGCAACAGTCTTTAGCATATGGAGTATTATTTAAACAAATGGGAGCTACAATTTCAAAATAATGCATACAGTGCCTGATTTAGGATGTATGTTTTAAGGAGATATGCGTTTTCAATTACCTATATTCTACCTAATTTGTTTTAATAAAATCTAGAAAAGGGGTATTCCTTAGTCTTGCATAAAATTCGATATACAACTTTTTCACCGAACTGATATCTAACTTTATATAACCGTTAAAGTTATTTCTTAATCATTAAAGACTGAATATATTTTTATAAAAGCTTATGAGGCATGTGGTAGATCACTTTAAAGGCTATTTTATCCTTAGAAAGTGCTGACTTAAATATTGACCTGGAAATATTAATGTCTACATGGCTCTTGTGCTCAACACACTATGCAAGCGATAGAGAAAATGAAAGTAACATATGATCATTAGAAACGTGGGAGTTAGTAATGGGAATCAATCGACCAAATGTCCTAGCTCGTTAATATTTGTTTTCAAATATACATTTCCATAACTAACATAAATTCCAGTAAACGACTTAAAATAAAGCATGCTTATTGGTAATGTAACCAACTACCACTTCTGTACTGCAAATTCTCCAATTGTTTGATATTTTTAGTAATAACTTTCTGGTCTTTTAGATATATTTTCGGCTATTAATTTGTAGTACAGCTAATATAAAACGCTCTGTGTTTCATTATCCCAAGTTGAATCATTTCTTGGGTGTGCCTTAAACGTAATACAGCTAAGAAGGGATTTGATAAAATGCAGTGAGAACAATAATTTGTATTCTATAAATCAAAAGATATAAACCAATAAGAGCGCAGTATTCCAAATAATACACATTTTGTGTAACTTCAAAATATTCCACAAACATACTTAGGTTACTCAATAATTAGTGGCAACATTTGAATTAACAACAAATAAAATATTTTGGATTGGTCACATTATTGCAGTGCTTAGAAGTAATCTCCTCCAACATGAAGAACTCGCCTCTATACATTCAGGGTGCGGACCGATGCCGTCCACAGCGTCTTGTTGTCCTAATATTCGAACAGAGTGCTCTACTGCTGCTATAATAGCCTTTCTGGTTCTGAAGCGAACTTCTCCAAGTGGTTATTTCATTTTCCCTTGCTACTTTAATATAAGTCCAACAACGATGTTCTTTCAGCAGTGTTTTAACAGCATTCACATGCACATCATCATCTGCCTTCTTTTACATCTTCCCTTCCTCTACGAAATGCATTGGCCCACCTAGCCACAGTACGATATGGTAAGGTCAGTCTACCACAATCTTCCAATAATTCTGTATGGCATTGTCGAGCATTAATACCTCTCTTGCAACATGAATTTTAATGAAGCCTACAGCTTCGTTTGTATTCACTAAACATGCTTAGAGCTCTAAAGAAACAGACTACAATTAAACTTACTAAAAATATCCTATTAAATAATAAATAAATAAATAAATAAATAAATAAATAAATAAAATCTGAATATTCTACCCCGGCACCTAGACAACTATACCGGGGCATGTATCCAAATTTTCTCTTTATTTTTCCATAAAATCTTTACAAATGTTATAATTATACAAATCTCTCAGAAAACTACTCTACAAAACTAAAATGAAATAAAATAACAGAAATAAACACAAAAAATCAAAAAAACAAAAGAAAACAACTATGAAAATTACAAAATCCTTATTTCCTAAATCTATATCTAAATCTACTAATTCTGTAGTCCACCATGGCCTCCGCCATCACTCTCTCCCTCCGCCGCCCATGCAGTCAACTCCATTGTTTGATTATTCAATAATTCTTCCCGTCTTATCCTATTTTGTATTCTAGAACTCCTTCTTGGATCTTGTACTATTCTTCGCCTATTATCAACTCTTTCTCCTTTGAATATTTTTACCTCCCATGCTTTCTTACTTACAAAGTTAGTCAAAACTTGTAATTTATTTACTAATTGTTGATCTCGAATTATGTCATATACGATATATCCTGCTAGCGCATGCCTCTCTTCTTGTTGGTGAATTGCATATCTTCCACATTCAAATACTACATGTTCAGGATTATCTTGTTTGTTACATAATTCACATATATCATTTTCAGTTTTATTGATTTTCTTCCAATAGGTCTTATAAGGTCCGTGTCCTGTTATATAATGTATAAATCCCTTTGTTGGTTGAATAAAATTCAATTTTAGTCTCTCTTTGACGTTCTGAAAAATTTCAAACACTCTTCTACCTTCTAGACTTTCTGTCCATTCTTTTTGCCATTTATCTTTTAAACTATTTTTAATCACCCAAGATTTGTTTGTTCTGACTCCAGTTATATTATAAACTTTTTCTAAGTTTCCTTTTTTCGCCCAAAATTTTGCGCCCTTCAACCTTATTAATAAATCAATCGGCCAAATGGCCGTTGTTACTAGCAATGCCATAGTTGGTGTTGTTTTTACAGCTCCTGTCAGACGTAATAATACTTTTCTTTGCGTTCTTCTCAACAATCTTCTTATTTGCACATCATCCATCCTTTCTGCCCAAACTGCTGCCGCATACGTCATAATTGAAGCAAAAATGGTGTTATGATATATCTGTATGTTACGCAATGGAAGTACAAAATTTAAATTGGTTATTCTTGCTAGCTTTAGCATTATTTTCTCTGTTTTCTGCCTAATATACTCCGTGTGTTTTCTGAAATGAAATTTTTCATCTATCATGATACCCAAATATCTCATCTCTTTTTCCCGTTTAATGTTCTGATTATTTATCTTCACTGTAGGATCCCGCTTTAAATTTCCCTTAAAAAGCACATAATTTGACTTGTTTGGTGCAATTTTTAGTTTTGTTCTGAAACACCAATTTGATAATGTATTTGTAACTTCTCTTGCTTTATTTTCTAGCTCTAGTCTGCTCTGTCCATCCATCATTATGACTATGTCATCAGCATACGCTATTACATCCAAAACCTTATGATCTCTTTCCAGTAGTTCTAATAAATCTTCTGATAAAATATCCCAAAAAAGGGGCCCCAAGATAGAACCCTGAGGGCAACCCTTGGTTATCTTCTTCCTAGTTTCAAAATTTGATCCACCAATGAATACTTCTCTATTGGAACAATAATCCTTTAATAAATTATAAATAGTACTTGAATATTTCTTGTCTTTTAAAATGCCGAAAAAATACGGCCACCATAAATTGTCAAAAGCGCCCGATATGTCCACAAATAATCCAATTACATAATTCTTTTGGCTTTTTGACACTGTTTCTTGAATTTTTAATATTGCATCCTCAGTTGAATATCCCTTTCTGAAACCAAATTGTTTATTATTCATACCCAGCATCAACCTATTTTCCATTATTCTTTTATATATTAACTGTTCAAAGATCTTGCCAATAGCATTTAATAAACATACTGGTCTGAAAGATTTTGGTTGCGTTCTGTCCTTATCTGCTCCTTTGCACAAAATTACAACCTTTGCCTCCTTCCACAAGTTTGGAAATCTCCCTCTTGCCAAACAATCATTAAACAAGAAACACAAAAACAAGACAATTTCTTCTCGTAGATTATACAAGACTTCATTTATAATACCATCTGGACCAGGTGCCTTCTTCTTTTTTAACTTCTGCAGAATTAATTTTATTTCTGTAATATCAAAGGGATAAACAGGATTTCCTGTATACTGCAACATCATCTGGTTTCTTTTTTCAACATGAATATCATCATCTTCTTCCTCTTTATCATCTGGCAATAACGTATGTAATAACAATTCCACCGATTCTTTCCCACTTTCTGTCATCTCTCCATTACCCTTATCTAATGTGGTTAAGATTTCTGGCTTCTTAATTTTATCCATAATAATTTTATACGGTTGTCCCCAGACATCTTGTTTTAAATTATTCTCAACGAACTGTTCCCAATGTTGTTTTCTGGTGTCTTCTAATAATTGTTTATACTTTTGTTTGGCCTCCCTATAATTCTTTAAGTTCTCTTCTCTTTCCGTATGTATGTTTGACTTTTGATATATTCTTCTTAATTTCCTTGCTAACGATCTCAGCTTCTGCAATCTATCTGTCCATTTTATTTTATCCTTATTATTATAAATTGTTATCTTTGGAACGGATTTTGATACTGCTACTTTTATTGCCTGTGTTAAATTTATTGCATCCAAATCCACTGATATTCCCGTATACTGTAAATTTAAATCCTTAAATACTTGCTTCATCTTATCCCAATTTGCTCTTTTATAATTATAACGTAATTCTATTTCATGTTCTTCTTGAATTACTTCCCCATTCAATATATAATCAAAATAAATCAAATTATGATCACTTGTGGTCTGACCCTGTGTGACCCACCAATTTCTAATCTTCTTCTCCGCTGTTGCTGACGCTAAAGTAATATCTATATTTTCTTCAGCACCTGCTCTATTTTGAAAAGTTGGTGGATTACCATCTTTATTTATTACATATAAATTTAATTCCGAGATATGTTCTTCCAGTTTCTCCCCTCTTTCATCTGGTCTTTTACTGAACCACCAAGTTGATTTTGCATTACAATCACATACATGCATGATTTCTTTATTTCTGAATTTATTATGAATATTTTGTAATTTATATAGAAAGGGTTCAATATCCAAACTATATTGAAAATAATAATTTGCCAATATAAAACTTCCATACTTTGTTATAACTTCAATGCAATTAACATGCGTATCCAGAAATTGCGCTATGTTTACTATTTGCAAATCTTGCTTGAAAATTACTATTGCTGCCATTGCCTTTTCCTGAGATAAGATTTGTCGGGATCTTAACGGCATATATGGAATTTTGGAATTTACCACATACGGTTCTTGAATACAGATAATATCTAATTTAAATTCTTCTGCAATTTTTCTTATTTCCGCCATAACCAATTTACTTCTTTGCCCATTTATCTGTGCAATTCTTAAGCTTTCCTTCATGAGTTACTTCCTAAATTTAATCCACCAAATACATCTCTTCTTACTTTTGCAAAATTCTCTCTATTTTCATTTACTTCCTTTGCCATATTATGATTGAATCTTCTTATATTGTCCTTAAATTTATTTACTTGGGCTATTTTATATTTATTTTGTTTAGAAGTTATAGATTTATTTGTGTTTACAGCTGATAAACATGTTGCTATAATATTTTCCGATTTATTAGATTTATTTGGAATTTTTTGTGCATTGATCTTATAAAACGTTTTTTCTGGCTTAAAGCTAGGATTAAAATTGACAGTTTTTACTACATTATCCTTTACGACATCTTTTTTAACAATCTCCGATCTATTTAATCCTGAATGTCTAATTTGTGCATAACAATGTGGCCAGCTTGCTGCTGAATCAAATACAACTCGACCATAACATAGAACAAGATTATTATATAATTCTTCTAGATCTAATACCTCTCCCCTTCTCTCAGAAGCAATATTTAACAATAACATTAATTCTTCTAGATCTGTTCGTAGATTTTTTGTTCTTGAATCCATCCTTTCAACTGCATTTGGAACTGGAATCATAATTTTATTGCCATTTTCATGAGCTCTTCTTGTAATATATCTTAATGCCGCAATTAGTGTCTTGGGTTCTTCTAATCTACTTAACTTCAACGTTTTTTCAAAATCATTATAAATTTCCTTAATATTAAACTCTTCGGTCTTTTCTTTCGTATCCTTTTGATTTATTAACGACCATTCTCCCTGTTCTCTATCCTTCTCAATCACAAACTCAACTTCTTCAACTTCGTCTACAACTTGAACATTCTCCTTTCTTTCCTCTTCTTCGCCTACTTTTTCATATATTATTTCATCATAATTTATTTCAACATTCCTTCTTGTATTCCTCTTCTTATTCTTCTTTATTGGTAAGTTAATATTTTCTTCACTGTTGACCATAATCAATTCGGGAAACAAATCTTTCTAACATCATATTATAAGTTGAACAATTCCCCTTGCCTCCGCAAATCTTGCCTCTCCTCTTGCAAGGAATACAACATTCTTCTCTTTTCTCACATTCATTCCTCAGATGTCCAATTTCCCCGCATTTTCCACACACTTTATTATTTTCCCTACAGGATTTCTTGACATGACCATAATTATAGCAATTCAAACATTTCGGTACAGAGATGAAATTCTTTACTGCTACCGCTTGAAAACCTGCATATATTCTTCCTGATTGAATGAGATTTTTCCACAATATTGGAGAAACTTCGGCCACATGATGAACTGTAGCTCTATTTCTCGGACCAGTCTTAAATCTTAAAACAAACTGTTCACTGAACTCTTCTTTCGTCATCTCGTCTATGAAGTTTTGTTCATAAATATTTTCTTGTAACTCCTCATCTGATACACCTTTCAAAACATTATACAAGATAACTTGTGGATTTCTTTTCTTCGGCTCTTCAATCTTCAATTCTTTTTCCAATAACTCTTTACAGTTTATAACTTTCTCAATATCTTCTTTTGTTTCTGTTTCAATTAGTACATTTTTGCCCGCTGGTCTCAAACTACAAATTCTTATTTTATTCTTAACAGGATTCAAATTCTTAGTAACTGTTTCTTGTAGATCTTTAATATTCATGTCATTTTTGGCTGAGATGAAAACAACATGTTTTTTATTATGTAACGCTTTCCTTACTTGTTGTTGCTTGCCAGTTTGCGCCGGAGTGGCAGTAACCTGAGCAAAAGTTTTCGGTGTCTCCATCATTGTTGCTTTAACCTCTTTCCATACTTTGACTTCTGCAAAAGCTCTTTCTTTTTCTAGATTAACCCTAAAAAATTCCTTCCTCATGCCTTCTATTAAAAATAACAATCTCTCCTTTGATCTTGTCCCCATCCTTTGATCATTTGTTAAAATAGAATTTGCTTCGTTACTTAAATCTTCAAAATTCAACATCACCTGCTCCGGACTTTCTCCAACAATATTTTCCGTTTTATTTGTTGAATCCATATTTACTGCATTTGTTTCCTCTATCTTCTTCTCTTTTAAATCCTTTCCTTCTTTCTTCCTCTCTAAAACATCATCATCTTTGCTCTTTTTATCTTCTTTCTTCTTCTTCTTCACATCTTTGCCTTCACCTACCTTCCCTATTTCTTTTTTCCCTCTATCATCGCTTCTTGGCGATTTCAAAGATCCCCTTTGTATATTAGTTTTGGGCTTGGCTTCTTCCATCCATTAATAAAAGCGCTTTAATACGTTAAAGCAAACCAAGAAAGGACGGGCAATACTGCGCGCACAGACTGTACACACTGACTCCCCCTATTTGACCCGTGCTGTAGAGGTCACTGATGCAGCAGCAGCGACTGACGCGCGACTAGCTAACCGCCTATACACATATGTTAGGCAATGCACAAAAAATTTGTTACCTTTATCACTCTATAACTTCTAAACTATTTCTGTATCATTATGAAACAAGTACTCACAGACAGCTGGTTTCTTCTTCTTTCTTCCAATATACAACACTATTAAAACAAACTTGTTTTAACCACTGTTTTTATGCTTCGACGCGGAGCTCAAACGTAACACGTCCGGAGACTTCACAAATATCAACGGGACCTATTAAATATAGATAATTATTGTCTTCAAACTCACAGCTAGCAAACATTAGATGCTCTTATTTTTCATTATTATCAGTTTACATGGGTTAGCGCCAAACGCAGACAAGGCTGCCACTAATTTTTGAACGACCCATGTATGATATTTCAATAAAACTTCCTTTCAGTCATCTTTTAGGAACTAAAGAATTACTATTTTTCCGCTAAAGGAAAGCGTGTGGTGCAGGAAATATGTTGAATATAAGACCTGAAGCTTTCCTGGCGCCGAATACGCTCACTTTCTTCTCGCTCAGCCAGCCAGGTGAAAAGATGATTAGATATTAATGTTTCGGGAGTGTACATCTCTCCCATCATCAGGATATTTATAAAACGTTATAACCTCAAATGAAATACTGGATATAACACAACTATAAACAAAGACAAAACACTATCAAAATTCGCATTACTGAACAAAAGACTGTTTTCAGTAAATTAAATGCCAGGTCAGGAGATGACGTGAGTATAGAAAATTGTATCAAAGAAACGTAATTACTTAACGTGATTATCGAGCAATATTGATCTTTTCTTCTTAATTCGACGGATTTCCATTTTAAGGAGGGTTTCCAAGAGGAGCTGAACTTAAATCCAGCATCACGATTAAGCGTGCTCCTTTTAAGGAGGCTTTGGCGATTTCCTCTGAAAGAAGCACGCTTAATCGTGATGCTGTATTTAAGTTCAGCTCCTCTTAGAAACCGGCCTTAAAATGGAAATCCGTCGAATTAAGAAGCAAAGATAAATACAGCTTAATATGCAAGTTAGGTAGTTACGTTTCTTTAACACAATTTTCTATACTCAAGCCATCTCATGACCTGGCATTTAATTTACTGAAAACAGTCTTTTCCTCAGTAATGCGAATTTTGATAATGTTTTGTCTTTGTTTATAGTTGTCTTATATCCAGTATTTCATTTGAGGTTATAACATTTTATAAATATCCTGATGATGGGAGAGATGTACACTCCCGAAACATTAATATCTAATCATCTTTTCACCTGGCTGGCTGAGCGAGAAGAAAGTGAGCGTATGTTAAATATACTTGTGTGGCATTCATAGATTGAATTAAATACCAAGTATGTTGTTTATTCAATATTTATCTATGGGTTATTCTGTTTATAAATAGATACACATAAAAGCACAAATACGCGCTAAGATCTTTATGAAAAATTACGCTTTTTGGATTAATGAACCTCGAAATGTGATTTCCAGTGAAACTTTGACAGAACACAAAAACTCCTGTACTTACGATGGGCTTTTGTTACACTCATATTTCTAGTTATCGGAATAGCAGTAATAAGCAACTGCCGTATAAAATAAATATATAAATAAAATCTGGATATTGCATCCTGGTGCCTAGATTACTACACCGAACTTACCTATACTCAAAATTTAAAATTTATTTTGCAATATTAAATATTTACAATTAATTCATACATAATTATTCCGGTAAAAGTTTTACCACCATTACCAGTACAATTGCTAAAATGTTAAATATGTAAAATAAAATTCAAAGCAAGAGTCAGAATATATTAGAGTATAGGAGGAACAAAAGAGTATAAATAACAATTTTCTACATAAACTGCTGTAAACCAACAACTAAAGCAGCGATGACCAGCTACTTTACATATAAACTAGGCTTATTATACATACATTTACTGTTACCCAGCGAAAAACAGGTACTGGTAGCCTGCATATTCTACCTCTAGCACTAATATCTGTAAGTTTATCTACTTATTTTTATTTTTTATGTTTATTGCTGTAAAGAGTCATTATTTGTAATTCAGTATGCAGTTATTATTTCCATTATTAATTTATATTTCATAACTTCATATAACATCCATCTTAATTTCAACGTAGTTTACTTAAATGGCATTCATTTATAAACTGATTACTTGTGTACATTTTTATTTTATTTATTTACATCTTAGATCGTCGTACAGCAGGGCTAAAACGAAACTGAACGAGTCTATATCAGAAATTGCAAAACGGATACGTGAGAATAATAGTACAAATGACCTGCAGTGATTTCTCTTATAAGAGGCTGATTCCGCCAATGGACGCTCATGAGCAGGTGATTAATGCCCGCCCATAAGTAGTTCACGAGAGAGAAGCAGGACACAGCGATTCTTTTCATTCAACGTATGAAATTTTGTCATATAAATCTTGACGAACGGCTTCACCTTCCTTCTGATGAACACCACACAAAGGAGCGTTTACATTCTTTAAAGATCTATCTCCCTCTGTGAATACTACTAATGACCACTAGATCATGGGGGAGGACTCAATCTAACATATGTACAAAATAAAACTCACATAATAATTGTAGTGTGTAATCAAAATCAGAAACTCGAAATAAATACGAGGGCTGTTCAATAAAGAATGATACTAATTTTTTACGGTCATAATCTTTCACACTAAAATTCAATCTTATTATATTTATTATTATATACTTATATTATTATATACTTATATTATTATATACTTATATATTATTACTTATTATATACTATTAGCTTAATGTCAAACAAACACGCCATAGTAGTTTAATTGTTGGTTCTCTGGTTCCCGCCTGTGAGAACCAGGCAAGATCAGACATGTTCAGTATCGCCTACCGCTGCAAAAGAGGTAACATGCAGTTAACGTTGATGTTAGAGGAAGATCCTGAATTTCTTTCAAACGTAATCACTGCTGATGAAACTTGGCTAAATCATTGTGATTCTGAGAGGAAACAGCAAAGCTCAGTGTGGAAATCTCCTTCATCACCAACCCCCCAAAAAGCAAAAGTGGTTGCTTCTGCTGGGAAAGGTATAACCATCTCATTCTTTGATATTCAAGGAATGGTTTATGAGCATGTTGTACCTGCACACACATCAGTAACTGGACAATACTAATGGGATGTGCTGAAAACATTGCAAGTCCATATCAGGCGCAAAAGACCACATTGCCGTGAAGCAGGCTGGATGCTGCACCACGATAACGCGCGGCTGCATATTGCTAATGTTGTTGCTGAATCTCTAGCAAAAATCAATGTGAAGTACATCCATCACCCTCCCTATAGTCCGGATTTAGCCTCCTGTGACTTTTTTCTATTCCCTAACTTGAAAAAACGCCTTCATGGGAGAAATTGTCCACCATCAGAAGCACTGGTGAAGGCTGCGGAGGCGATTTTGAAGGATCTCTCCAAAAATGGTTTCCAGCATGTCTTTGAAGACTGGCAGAAACGCTGGGACAAGTGCATCGCATTCAGGGGAGACTATTTTGAGAAGGACCATCAAAATTATGAGGATGAGTAAAGGTACGTTGTCAAAAAAGAAATTGTGATCATTATTTATTGAACAGCCATCGTAGCAAGTGCATTCCTTATAGGTAGTTATTTTATATATGTTAACAGTTTTTCAATAGTTTCTTTTGCCTTAGATATGATTGTAGTCGCTTTACTACTAAGCCGATGATGTTAACTTGCGCAAATAAATATGGATAGAAGAAAGTAACCATCATTTAATTTTGGTTCACATTGTTTAACAGTATTGAAGGGTGAGTTTAACAATCTTAAAGTGGTCTGAAACTTTCTTATTCTCTCTTCGTCCTATCCAAGCATCATGCGAAGGCTCTTTCATTTTATCCACCTAAACTGCAAACAGGAGTTACCTCAGACGTTGAATTTCCCAACCAAATCAGTTTGTTGACATCAACCTAAACATTTATTTCTATAGGTCTCTCTCTCTCTCTCTCTCTCTCTCTCTCTCTCTCTCTCTCTCTCTCTCTCTCTCTCTCTCTCTCTCTCTCTCTCTCTCTCTCTCTCTCTCTCACACACACACACACACACACACACACACACAAACTAAACAAGCTGCTAGACATGACCTGGATATATTTGCGATGAAGTTAAACTAGCGCATCTACCCGAAATAGAAAATCTATGGCAGGTAATAAGAACATGATGATTAACACAGAATGACGCGATTCACAATCTATAATAGAATTTTATTTTGGAAATATGACCTAATCGTTACATACGGCCAATTTGCGACAAAATGCTCTTAATTTCCCCCCCCCCTTATAGGGATATACAATGAAAAAGTGAACCTTTTTGAAAATAAGAATTTCCGAGGCACTAAACAAGTGTTTTCATTATTTTGTTTTATGCATGCATATAACATCAAGTGAGAAACTAAAATTTTAACTTGTTTGATAATAACCTTGGCCTATACACTTCCATCTTTAATACGGTATTTAGGTAAACTTAAATGTTTTTTTTTACCAACACTGTGTCTAGTTTTTATAACTTTATGTTCTTGCTGAGTTTTAGGTCAGTTGTGCTATCTTATAGGCTCAACGGAGTAATTACGGAATCGCATTTGATTACAGAGCGGAAATGAAGAGAATAACAAATGCGCTAGAGCGTGTTTCATTGTTTAGAGCTGCTTCAGATAGAACAAAAGGGTAATAAAATGTATTGTTTCGTCATTACTATCATTTTGAGCCATTAACCTAAATAGACAGGGTATTTGCAAACGCATGTTAAGATTGTTAGCGAGAGAGAACGAGAGAGACTACCGTCTGTATCTATAATGCTTAAATTTACAAGCCTTTGCTCTTAATTTCCGGGAAAAGGTATAATAGTGTTCCAAGGGAAGATGACTTTGAGTGCACAAGTCTAAATTATGTTTCTTTTTTTCCCCGTAATTTACGTCCTCCAACGTTAAGTCATGTCGGACGATGAATGAAATGGGTGAAAATGATGCTCAAATGAGCTTAGGGTCCATAGAGCTTAGAGTTACCCAACATTTGTCTTTCAGGATAAGGGAAAACCCCGGAAAAACCTTATCCAAGTAACTCACCCTGACCAAGATTCGAACTCGGGACCTCTTGAACGTGAGGCAGACATGCTACCACCACGCTACCGAGGCGGGCTAAATTATGTTTTATTTCTGCTTAGTTCCCTACTGCAAAATATGCATTAATTCTACTGCTCTTGCCCATCAACGGCCTGTGAAAAATTGCATACAAGATTCACAGACAAGAGCTTGAGTAACATTTTACCGGAGCTTGAAGTTCAATCATGATTAAGAATATTTATGTGAAAATCTTCTTGAAATACAGAATCTTTACAAGCATGTATGGAGTTGACATTTTATATGCCAGACAGGGAAATAAATTGATCATACATTTTATATTTTGTTTAAATCAGTACAAAATTGAGATCATTTTTACACAAACCCTACAAAAACATGGATTTGAAAAAGTCAAAATAAATGAAATCATGTACGCAAAAAAGCTTCAAGAAAAAATTATTGACAGACTTTAAACAAAGTAAAAATTACTACTACAAAGCTAGATTTTACTTTCTTTAAGATAATCTCCTATAAATTTTAACTGCGACGAAAATATGAAATTAAAATTTAAGTTATATACCTATAGCAGTTTAAAACGTATTTCTCTACATATTACAAACGAAGGTATTTGATTGAGAAGTATTTGCAAGTTAATGACTTTTATGAGTTTTCTAAAATATTCGCTATAGTGAACTTTATCAGAACTATAGCTTTATATCTCGTACAACGCACAATCCTGAAAATTAATTATATGCGTATGATTAAGAACTTGATTTAGTTGGTATAAATTGTCTCCCCACATCTTGAATACGAGAGCCCCTAGAGGTTTACCGGGAAAATATGAGTCAATTGGAGAATTTAGTGTCATGACGGCACGTTGGCGATGGTAGCTCAATAGGTAAGAAGAAGGACTAGATAGTAGCCAGTATATCTGCGGTTCAAATCCCAGCCATGTCATTGGATTTTTCAATTTGACTCTATCTATCCCAAAGCTAAAATGTTATTGATTAAGGTAGTATTGCCCAATTCTGGAGCATCGATATTGTATTGATATGTTTGGATAGCAAATGTTGCTCATCAGCAATTCCAAAGAATTGTTTGCATATGTTATGTACGCTTTTACAAAGCGAAAAAAGTTACGCACACTGTAAAACTCGCAGTATTCAAAGAATTCCTGACTGTTCATTGCTATTCTGTGATGGTGAGCTGATAGATAACTACACTGGCACTCAAGCGCAACTTCTTTAAGTGAGTAAGCACCCTAAGTTGGCCCTTTAAGTGGGGATTGTGAATTCAAACCAACCCTTAAGGACCACTTGCATTTGAGTATTGACTTAAAATCTACCTCTGAGATACTGATGGAGAATGTGACAGGTAAGAAGAAAGAAGGGTGAGGGAGAACTGTACAGCATATAGACATATCTGCTTGCTGCTTAATGTCCTGACCTGTTAGGAAGAAGTTACCTAACCTACACCAAGATTAAACAAAGTGTCATATAAAAACGGAAGTCATAAGGGGAGGATGCCGTTACACTACAACAAAGAGGTCTAGAGTAGATTCCGCGGACAAAAGGTTGACGACCACTCGGATGTATAAACTATTCTGATGTGGGTGGGGGTTATGAAAGGTCGTGTGCGCTTCCATTAGTATTTTGGCGAGCTTTCTGCCTCCCCAGAGGGAAGAATTGCGACCCCCAGTTGGAGGTTTACGAGTGTTCGCTATATCCACCACCCACCCGCTCAGGAACCTTTTCAATCTCCATTAGTGTTATTAGCTTCGTTTTGGGAAACGCCAATTTAATTGAGAGTAGCATCTAAGCGAATGAGGGAGCAGTTCGAGACGGATGCAATCACATATTAAAAAAACGCTTGTACAAAATGAGAAAATATTGTACCTTTTACATCAGTATATTTCTATTTACAAATTTAACTTCGTGCTTTTTCCAGACATATACTGCCTCCTTTCCGCAAAACCAGTCTAGTCTACTGCATGTGTGTATGTACTTTTCCGAACTATGGAAAGGAGCTTCTAAATGAATATTAAAACGAAAAGGGGACGGCGAGGGAAGTAGTGGGGGTAGCAACGGATTACCCGTTTCATTAGTCTGAGTGCCCCTCACTCTCAAATGCAACCCCCTCTCCACGCTGGCTGGAACAAGAGTTGGCATAAGATAAAGACAACAGCCGGGGACAGTGGCGTACCTAGTAATTCTACCTCCACCATCTATATATTGATTACACGAGGGACGTGAAGATGGACGTGAGCTTGCTTCTGGATAATCTTTCTTATCATGTGGTGCTCCTAAAACAGAACAGAAAATGTTAACAAATATTTGTTGGGACGAAGAAACTTTTGAAAACATTTCTGTTCAGCCCGTGTACATGGATATCCTGTCCTACAATGGACACTTTGCTTCAATGCTGTTTTATGAAATATACTTCATATAACGAGATTATTTAAATAAATGATATCTCTCGCAGATCATCAGGCCTTGAAATATGCCTAGGGATACTACGGATGCAAAATTTATTGGTCTTCGCTTTCTTAAATGGTTAAATGACATCACAGACACCAAAACTACCCGAAAATACTTTGGTAATATGCTGGTTAGGCAGCAAACAGCTGTTCTACTTTGAGCTATATCAACGTTTTCACGGTAGGGGCCAAATGGCCTGGCAATCACAGGGCCCTTAAATTTCACATACTCACTCTCTCACTCACTCATTCTTCATGACAAGTTTTGCTCTATTCTGCTCTTAGATTTATCTTCTCGTAGTGTTTTAAGACGCTCCACATGTCACCCTGTGGTTGTTACAGCAGCATATGTCCCACTAATCAAAAAGACTCCATTTTTAAAATATCCTTACGCCATTTTTGTTTGTTGTTTTGCATTCTTTCATTTAAATTAAATACGTTCACATCCCGGCTAGTGATATTATTTGAGATGAAATTCTTTACAGCACAATCAGCAACATCTCTGTGGGATTTCTACCATTTTTATTAATCTTTGCTTCGTATTATGTTCTTCACTATATACTGTCACGGGTTCTGCCAATACTTCAAGTTTTTCTATACTTCAAGTGCGTTTTTTAATTTAAAATGTTTTTAATGGTTCCGTACAGTTTGCACATATTTATTTCGCCTTAACGTCTCAAGTCATGCCAAAATATCTTTCAAACGTTTTCCCAGAAGCGGTTTTGGCATAAGAGAAAGCTGGTCTTAGAGTTTCCTCCTGTACCAACGGACATTCCCAGTGTGATTAAGGAAAATCAAAAGAAGCCTCAGAGACCTTGTACATGCAAGACGAACGTGTCACAAATTACACATATCGAGCGTTCCTTTTGCGCAAATTTGAAGAAATCCGAGCCTGACTTTGCCATTTGAAAACAATGATTACTGCCGATTCACTATTGGTCAATTTTCCTTTACTGCATCAAATGAACGTTTATGTTATTAGCGGAAACTCCAGGTATATGCGTCATGGCAATCGGCTCGAGTTAAAAACATCCATCTCTCTATTAGAAGGAAAAATCTTGTGGGCATGTGCACCCTTATGATTTCTCGCAATTTATATTTCAACTTCGTTAGTTATAATCGTTTCAAATAGACACAGCAGCAAAATAACTTGAGTCTCAGTGAGTTGTATTCTTTCGCTGGTCTCTTGAAATTGGTTTCACAAGATGCTGAGGTTATGGAAGTCAATCCTTGACATCCTTTCTGTAACACAAAAACCAATCCGTTTTACCTCAGCTATGCGTAATGAACATCACTGACGTTAAGATACGCTCCATATGCAATAACCACACACTCCGAACTTCACTGATCCGTATCATGTATTCTGAAATTGTGACCTCATACTTGTAATTGTTATATCTTTGGGCAGAGCAAATTTAATTTCGTTTGCAGTGCTCCAGCATCACTGGACTGTACATGAGCCTGATTACCTGTAGCTGTGTGCGCAAGTTTCTCATTCCTAATATGTGTCTTATACTAAATCTTTGTAACACATAAATATTCTGTCTCAGAGGGACTTATCTCACTTAGTTGTGGAGTCCAATAGACACAATAATACTAGGTATGTCTGACTGCTGAAAATTATACTGATCAACTACGAGAAAGTATAAATTGGTATATTGACTTGAACCTTCTAGTGCAATGACATTCAGTACAAGTTTGAACATAACAGCTGTG